>MU847474.1:0-82561 GCA_032690845.1 Eleusine coracana subsp. coracana
GGGCAAGTGAATTCCCTTGTGCTTATGAAAGATGATGTACCATGCTGCAGTAATGGATTCCCATGGTTCCCTTTATTCTAGGGAAAAAGTAGTTTTTTATTGTCTTTAGCACGAAGTAAACCACTGAAGATGTTCTTGGAAGTTAATTATTACATTTCTCAAGGAAAGAAATGTGGTTTTGGCATTGGTTTTCTTTCCCTGTGTGGGCACCTGACACTTGAGATAGTTGAGTTTCTCTGGTGCTGGAGCTTAATGCTCCCGTGGTCACTTTTGTCCAGACTGATCATTTCTAGTTTGATGTGAAGATCTTATAGATCTGTTTGGTGAATGAGTCACCTCAAAATGTCGTTACAACATTGCCAAAAACACCCTGAAATTGATGTTGTGCAAATTATTTGTAGGGAGCTGTGCTTGGTAATATACAGCCATCTAGAATGCCTGACATGCCTTGTATCATGCCGCCCAATGCACTAGCCATGGGATGACTCCTGCATCAACACCCAAAATGCCATACTCTCCCCATTCTCAGGTCTCCACGCCATCGAAAATTGATCCCACTCAAATCCCGCGGCCAATTGCTGAAAGATCTGTCATCATCTTTGAGACTCGGCAAGGTGGCCAAGCTGCTATCCCACCCGGTATACCCTTTAAATTTGTGATATTATATGTGTATCTACTTCTTTTTTTTAAAAAATGCTTGTTCTAGAAGGTAGATCTGGAACAAAGATACATATTCTGTTCCATCTAAGAGACTGCTGTCCATTGTAGCTGCTTCAAGTGAATTCATTGTGAAGGCACTGGAAATTGCAGCCCCCTCTGATGAGGTGCACCATGAATCAGGTTGGATTGATTTTTTCTCCTCTTGTTATCATATTTTTCCTCGCTAAACTATGTCTGTTACATATGCTATCAGATACCATGTACTGGGGATCTCTAACAACATCAGGAATGCCATTGGCTCTATTGGTGCAACCTTTCTCTCTCCCCCACCCATCTGAGGAGCCTATCCAGTATTCATCTCATCATTGCATAAACACAGAATTCACAGCAGCCATACGACATAACACCAAATTAAGCAACATGGAAACCAACTGCATCTCATATCTAATATTCTGGTCTCTGCCATGATATTTCATACTGTATTTTAGGTTTCTGCTTACGAGAAATTGTCCAATTCATCTGTTAGTGGTCAGTTACTATTTTTTAATCTGATAAATGCAGTAACGAACTGTCAGACTGTTTGGTAATTTTGTCATGGCACTGTGCTGGGGGCCGAAGGCCGGGCCTGGTGCAGCGGTAGAGCATACCGCCTGTAACCAACAGGTCCCGGGTTCGAGCCGCGGTCTCCCCGCATTGCACAGCTGGGGTAAGGCCTGCCGCTGAAACCCTTCCCCAGACCCCGCACAGTGCGGGAGCTCTAAGCACTGGGTACGGCCTTTTTTTTCACTGTGCTGGGGGCCACACCCTATGGAACAAGAAGAGGACCTAGTCTTCTTTCTTGCCTACATCTCCTAGGAGTCATGGCTACCTTTTATAGATAAGTTACCTAGCAAATCAAAACAACAAACTAACAACCCTGCTGATCTAGTCATCTAATCAAGACAAATGACTTGACTGTTGTGCTTACTCCTGTATTGTGGCCTACATGCCACAACGTTACACCACTCACCAAAGACAGCCTGTGGCTTCATTGCCATGCTATACAACATGTTCTGGGAGCCATAGGCCAGCTCCCCTTGCTTTGCTGCCTTTTGTCTTACCGCGTGGCCATCCCAGGGAATGGGATCTTGAAGAACTCAAAGTCGACCATGCTCAGATCAGCCGTCCCCTCTACCTACTCATTTGCCGTAATTTATTCTGACAACAAAACAAACTTCAACAGTGAAAAATTCATAAGTGTGGTGCGATGTATAAGAAAAACAAACAAGAAGCACATGGTCTTGAACGAAAGAGACCTGAGGAGACGAGAGAGGAGAGTGTGAGGGAGCGCAATATCAAAAAGAACGCTGCAAAGTAGGCTGGTGACATCCTCATCAGTCGGATGACATGCTGTGCAGACCAATTATTGGTGGCTTCAGAGAACACACTAAAATGAGTCCACCAAAAATTTCAGAGCACATCATATGCCTGGAGCGCAGCAGGCAACAAGACGAATGCAAGCAGGAGAATAAAGTAAAAGTAGTACACAGACCAGAAATGAAAAGCATCCGAGGACAACATGTAGTAACGCCAGTCCCTCGGTGTTTCAACAGACCATCTAGGCGTGCCCCACTGAGGGCGCTGGATAATTTCTGTATGCCCATACTACTTAATACATTCAGCCGCATGAATTTTCTTTAAGGGGAAAAAGTGGCTCCACATGTTAATCACATGCACTTCAAGTAAGCGTTTTGTATAATTAGCTGTGGATTTGTGAGCTCACCTAGTATGCATTACCTTCTTGACTAAACGTGCTATGGTTCTACCATCACACTTAAATAATAAGCTTGTCACTTGATCTTACATCGCAGTATCATGATGCCATGTTAATATACTAATTGTCAAATACATCCAAATTTGCAATTCTATATCTATAGACATAAATTGATCTTGTTCACGTTTGTCTTATCTGCCAAAATTATTACTGACTTCCTATGATGGTCCATGTTTTTACTTGAATCAGGGTTGGCAAAACAAACTATGATTTTGTTCATAATTTTAAAAGTTTTACATGCTTAGCACTGTTCTAGTAACAACTTAGGCGATGTTCAGATTGTGATACAAAAGTTCAGTGTTTGCTAGTATTATAGAAAACTGTTATGCTTACAAGTGACTTTTATCCTTTACTGCTTTGGTATTGACACTATTATTATAGCTTGTAGATTTTGGAGAGATGGGGCCAGTTAGGTGTTCGATGCAAAGCATACATAAATGCTTTCATGAGATTCGTTTGACCTAGGGAAACAGTTTATATGTAATTTATGTGGTAAGGGGCAGAGTTTTAACATTAATGCTAGTTTTCTGTTTGTTTGAGCTTTAATAACACCCATAATCAACATTTTCTATGCTCTTTATTTTTAAATTGCAATCATTTTAAACCTAGTGCTGTATTTCCCTCTCCACTGGAAACACGTTTATCGTATGAAGTCAGGCATATTTGAAATACTTACCTCTACATTTATTTTTCCTTGTTTTTCATTGTTAGTGCTCATTCAATCGTTCTTGGTCTCGAATAACAGAATAGTATTAATTTATTTAGCTTATTCTATCCAAATATTTTGTTTTCTATTTAATTAGATGTCTTTTGCAGGATTCAGTAATGATACTCCGAGGGAGTACTTTTGTAACTTGGGCCCTGATGGTCGGAGCGATGCTGATGAAAGGCCTGAATTATGTAGAGGAACAGTGGAATTCATTGCTACCAAGGAGCTTATGGTATAATTTAACCGGGTTTTGGAGTTCTACATTATTTTGTTGAACAAGATTTGTTAAATGTACTGTGTATAACTTAATATCTTCTTATATTTCCATCTTATCAGCATCCTTTTTTTATTTGCCTTATTCGCTGGGTTAAATACATGATTTAGGGACATATTATGCATAATTTTTTTCTTTAATTCAAACATAGCTAGCACATTGCACTGATATGACTGTTTATGTCACTTTTGAGTACTATGTTTTCTTGATATATCAGTATATATATATAATAAAATGCTTCTAAGATTTGTACTGTATCTGCAAAAATTCGAAGTTATATTATTCTATTACTGCACATAAGATATCTTTGTCACTTTCAGGTTCGTGACCCAATGCCTGCTGTATATTTTTCCTTATAGATGTCTCCATGAATGCTTTAATACTGGTGCAACTGCTGCTGCTTGCAGCGCAATTTCTCAGGCGCTTTCAGACCTTCCGGTAGGGTTTACATGGTATTTTGTTCACATTGGCTACTACAGACAACACCCATTAGTTAATATTAACTATAAATCCTACTTACATTCCATGACAGACTCTTGATTTTTATAATGTACTACCAACATTTTCTTTCCTCTGCTTATCTTTATAGTCTGTACTTGTGTTCAAACAGACACGTCTGTTGTTGTGTGCTGCAGCCTATCCTGTGTTGACATACTATTTTTTTTCTTTTGCTTAAATTTCTTTATAGTTATTTAGACAAAGTGCAACGTGTTGTAATCCTGTGGATTGACCATGACATTAGTTTTGTGTCTTCTATAGGAAGGCCCACAAACTATGGTGGGCATTGGCTACTTTCGATTCTGCTATTCACTTCTACAGCCTTAAACGTGCTCAACAACAGGTATGTTCTGAGAAATTTGTTAGTATCATAAGAATTCCATGCATCATACCAATTATTGAGTGGGACAAAATAATTGTTTGATTCTCTTATTACAAGGTGATTATTTTTACCGGGCAAAGGGGAAGGAGCTTTCTAGCCTTCATAGCTTGTCTATTGTCAACAAACATGCAATGCTTCTGAAAGAAATTCAATATCATTTTCTGTATTTCCCTAATTTTCTTTTCTGATCCTTGCTTATTAAAGATGTTGTTTAACAATCACCTAATGCGATGTGTGCCAAGTGAACATCTCGTGTAGTATCTACACTACTTGTCTAGGCGGAAAAATGCCTAGATGGGAGCTGGCAAGTGTAGGTGTGCTTAGAGCATCTCCAGTTGGCTCCTAATAGGGGTTCTACTCTAAATGTTAGGAGTTAGAGGAAAAAAGTGAACTCCGATAGGGGCTTCCATCTACCCTCCTATTTTGCATGCCCTCCAAAATTTCCCCTCCAAGCTTCCAGGTTTGAGAGCCTCCCATCCCCCTCCCAACCATGGGTCTCACCTTTTCTTTTTCATTTTTTGCTTTTTTTCCCTTCCTCCTCCTCGCGCCCCTCTTATGCCCCCGCAATCGCCACGCGGCCATGCCGGTGCACCATCCTCGCTGCCTACCTCCCGAAGGAGCTCGCCGGCGCCGAATCTACACGCAAGGGGAATTTGGCGCCCCATGGTGTCGTATCGACAGTCCAGGCAAGGCTTTCCCACCGCGTCGGCGGCTCGTGGCCTCTTAGGCCGATGACGACTCCCTCGGAAGCCGTGCCTTTGTCACATTATCTTCTCCCGACTGACCGTGCCTCTTCCCCGTCCACCTCGCTTCCACGCCAAGAAACGTTGGGCGGTGGCTGGGCTAGGGCGAGCGCGATGGGGCATGCACAGGAGAGGAGCTCGAACCGAGGTCAGGTGCTTGGGCTGCGTTGGGGCCAGGCGCAAGCGGCAGCACTGGGGGTTTGTGCTCGGCGGCGCCGGGAGCGTACTCCTGGCGGCATCTAGGTTGTGTGCCGAGCGTGGTGCCTGGGGCGAGCGCTCGGGCCGCGGGGGGTGGGGGGTGGGGTGAGGGGGGGGCTCAGGCAGGCAGTATGGAGAGGTCGGCCACGAGCAGGGCGACGGCGTGTTGTGTCCGGGACAAAGATGATTGGGATTTTTTTTCTCCAGCACGTTGGGTCCCATAGTAAATAGGATTCTAGATGCGTGCCTCCATTGGAGTTGGGTGGAAATTTGGACTCCCAATTTTGCAGGTCGGCTTGCAAAATGGAATTTGGGAGCCTAAATTTGCATGCTCCACTGGAGATGCTCTTAGGCTGTAGTTTGCTAGGTGTCTTGGGTCCATTGAGTGGGCCGCCTAGCATCCCAAACCAGTGCCCAGGCATGGAAGAGATAGCCAATGTTCACCGCAGGCAAGTTCATCTTCCTACCATCGGGCAACCGGAGTTCGCACTCCGTCGTTTTTCTCCCAGCCTGATGCTGCTGTATTTGACAGCACAGCCCCTTGATTCCATAGATCTGTGTGAGAGGAATAGTCTATGTGGGGGTGGGAAGGCATCTGAGTATCTGACTGAAGGAGGAAGGGAAGAACAATAGCTGCCCATGTATCGGCAACTGCATGTGGGGGCTTGTATGGATGGGATTAGTGCATGAATCAGTTTGGCATGGGTGTATGGGCTAGCTTGTAAAGGATAGTTGGTCGCATGACCAATTTATCCTTTCTTCCATCTTTTGTTTTTTTGATAATGGTTAATAGAGCCCTTGTCCAGCTGAAAAAAGCGGAAACCTATAGAAATTCCTGGGCACCGCTTAAATAGTCTCGCTGGTAAGTGGAGCCTGACTGCCCCCCTTAATGCTTATGCTTTTTTAACATTGATTAAAGATCATCAAATCTAAAAAAAAAAACTCGGCCGGCTTGGGTAAGACCGCCTCAACTGTGTTGTTGAAAGGAGAAATTTCTCGATGCCAGCCGAGAAAATCCACCGAACCTTGGCCTCACCGAAACACTGCCGCGTAAACTGGGCTGGAGACCACTGCCCCCCATCCCCAGATTAGGCCGCTCCGTTGCCACAGCCCGGGTTGGGTCTCAAAGTGAGGCGCAACGAGGGGATTTTTTTAGTGAGAATCGGGAGTTGAACTCTTGGCCAGTAGGTTCCCAACCTGGAGCCCTACCAGCGAGCCAGAGGCTCGTTCTCATCATCAAATCTGATTGAAATCCGTCTCAGGATTCAAATCAATTTAATTTAAAAATATAGATATAAATTTGGATCCCAGTAGAGGTCTAAGTTTAGTTTGAATCAATTCTATATTTTTTTTCAAGTATACATATTTGTTTATAAGTTGCAACCATTGATGCTGCTTTTGCACACTGCTTGAGTTTTTTTTTCTCAAACATGCAAGAGAGCTGCATATTATTTCACTATAGAAGAAGTAAAAGGAATATTGTCGATACTAATATCGGCAGTGGATCATAGGGCTACCGATGATCTTTATTTATCGGTAGAGGCATGCGCGAGATCGAGAGTCGATGGACACACAAGACGCAAGGTTTAGACAGGTTCGGGCTTCCTGGAGGATAACAACCCTAACGTCCTGTGTTTTGTGGTGTATTATGCGGGTGTTAATGAGAGAGCCCCTGCCCCTCCTTATATATCCGGGGGGCAGGGTTACATCAAGTGTCCTAGTCGGTTACAACAATTCCCGACTAGGATTCTATCTCTAACTTTCTATCTCTAGTATTGACTTGTCGTGTACTCCAAGTAGTAATCCGAGTAGTTATATCTTCATGGGTCTTTATCTTTATTGGACCTGACCCACTCGGCAATATATCCGAGTGGTGAGGTATCCCTGGTATATATATCCCACAGTAGCCCCCGAGAGATTTGCAAGTTAGTTGTTGATTTTCAGTTGATTGACTAATGCTTCATCATGAATATGATTAAGCTTTTCATGTACAGCAACAAACTTGTAAAGGTCCCCAAGAATCTTCAAAAAGGATTATGCGCCAAATAATATCCATATGCGGGGAAAAAAATTCACCTACTAGGTGTAGGCATAGCACCCGGCTCAGAAGGTATTTAGATCACAAAATATCTTGTGAGTCAAAAATAATAACACTGTATGTAAATCTGGATCTATCACTTTCCCCGATTGATTCGATGAGGAATTTTAATACGGTAGCCCCCAAGATTGGTTCTACCACTCCCCCCAACTAACAAAAGGAACCATTGGTACTAATGAATCCGAGTGATACTTGATAAGATATATCAAGCATAGCAGTCATCAAATATCCGGGTGATACTTGATCTAATATAACAAGTATAAGAGCCATAAAAAATATCCAAGCAATACTTGATTAAATATAACAAGTATAGCAACCCCCGGGCGTGATTTCGTGTGAAAAATAACAACTCTTGTAGGGCTCTCCAATATTGAGTAAGATCATAAGTAGCCAATGTCGAGTGATCCAATAATATAGTTGAATGATATAACAACTCGAGACAAGAAGGCCGAGTGATCCAATAACTTGGGATAACAAAACCGAGTGATGTCAATAAATAGCTTCCAGTTGATATTGCTGCTATAATCCATGAAAATAATGTATTCAATAAATATAATACATTAATGAAATAAATAATATATTCAATAAGTAATACATATATAAAACAATGTACTCAAAAGATAATACATTGATAAAACCAACAATGTATTTAATAGGTAGTACACTGATAAATCAAATAATGTATTCAATATGTGATACATATATAAAATAATAATATTGATTCATTGCCAGAAATGCAATAGATGCTTGGGTTGTATTGGGTGATTAAGTACTGTATGAACTCGAGCCTAACTCTCACAACCAGTAAATATCAGGTACCAATGCTACTAAATGACTTTCTTAACGTTCAACATGAAGCATGGAGACTAAGAACTCACTCGGATGAACATGTGAGTCAAGGTAAAAAGCCGCATCGGTCCTCAACAAACGATATGAACTATGGAGACTAAGAACTCACTCTATGAAGCATATGCGAGTTAAGGTAATACCGAGAGTCTAATGTATCAAGATTATACAGAAAGAAATCATTCCTAAGTTAAATAACCTACGACCTTTAATTAGATGAATAAAACTGAAATTATAAAAATACTTAGCTGCTTAATATCCATCGAGCTAAAGACGAGCCCCTGACATAACAACTCAAAAGGTCCGAGGGATCGAAATTCTAGAAACCATGAGTAGTTGATCATAGCCGAGTGATCCAATGACTCGGCGCTCCGTGGCCGAGTGATCCATTGACTCGGCGCTCCATGACTGAGTCATATCAATGAGATAATTGTAATACAAGAACACAATAATGTAGTTATATGTAAAATTAATATAAAACATTAATGAAACAACATTTTTAATATCTAAGTCTGTTGGATTTCTGTTATTCGTCTAAGGCTTATGTTTGCTTAGAGTACTGATCATTCACCAACAGAAATAAAAAACAAACAAGGTTCATTAGAAGAACGATGTGCACGACGATTTGATAAACGACATAAGCCATAGAGCTAGACTGACCAATTTGGTAATGGGAGTCAGACGGGCAACTAAGCAAAACAGCTGAACTCCTCCTAATACCAAATATGTACCGCTAAACTCATTCGGCCAAACATGTACGAGTCGAATCAACCGAGAAAAATTATTGACCATATTGTCAAGGCAAAAGGATGAATCCAAAAGAAACTCAAAACTATCATCGTAAGATGAAGAACCTACGGCCTTCAAATTGAGTTGATATGAATAAAATAAAATAAACTATAAAGTTTACTTAGCTTTGTGATAGTAGACGAATTGTAGGTGAGCCATATGCAAGCCATAGACAAGCCCCCGAGCATGCGGCTTGATTGTCGATGCGAGTAACCCAATCATCATGTCGCCTCACCGAGTGATTAATTGAGTCGTCAAATAGCTAAGTTGTCAGATCATCGGTCGAGTGGCCAAGTCAACCCCCCAAGTCTCCAACACGACCCAAAGTATGAACTCCATGTCACACACGTTCATGCAAAAGAAACCATGAAACATGATGAGATTTAAATAACCAGACCAATGGGTATAATGTGTAAATAATAAAATAATATGGAAGATTAAAGATGAACAGAAAACATCCCTGATGTGTACTCGATCCAAATTCCTTCAATTTTGGAGCAACTTGGCAAGACGATCGTGTTCATTGGTTAATCACGTGCAGTGGCACTCATCTGCCGCCGTGTTGTCGAGTCAACGAGTGGCTTTGAATGCTTAAGTGACTCAAAGCGTCACCAGTGTGCTTGTGCCTTCAACCGTGTAGACGAGCCATTGCGTCGCCAAGTTGCTCACCTATCAGCCGAGTGGATAACCGGCCTCGCCATCTTGATCACCGCCTTTTTCACAGCAACAAGCACTTGATTTACTTTAACGAACACCATACCCAACAATGGCGTAGATGATCAACTCGTACATATATGCCAAAAAAAAAACATATCATGTAATGAATATCCAGCCCATCAGTCAGGTTGATTAACATGAAAGAATAAATAATGTATAAAAAAATTATTGAGATGGAAAGAAACTCCCTGTGGGAGGGTTAACACCAAAGCTTCAAATAGTCAGTTGACCGAACCATCAACCGAGTGAAACATGCCACCAATTTGCTTGAGCCATCGGCCGTGTAGAGGAACCACTTTGCCCCTAAATTGCTGAGTCGTCGGCCGAGTTGGCAATTTAACTTATCGACCACTTCAATGCTAATTCAATGCTCCTCTTCTAGAAACTCCGAGTCGCTGTTGCCGCGACGCCGACTGATATCACGATGTACATGCAACTGGCCGAGTGGCCAAATCTAAGCCAACACAAGTTGTTGTCTCGCACAGACGTGCTTATCAAAAAGCAAAAGTCCTAGCTGTTAGCAACTCTTGATCATGCAAAAAAGCCATCGTGTGATGAATAGATCCACTAATCAGACAAATTTGCATGCGAATATTTGTATACAGGCTAAAAACAAAATAAGGAAACAAAACTTCCCTGATGGGCAGCCACTTGATTAACTCGTCGAGTTGACGATATTATGTAGGCAGCCGCCTTTCCGATATGATGAAATTGGTCCGCAGCTTTGTCTGATCCGATCAGAATCACCGGCCAGGCGCTGTGTATACCCATATAGATAAATCATCCATGCAAAACAAAACAAAGTACAAAAGCACTACGTCATGAGTACTCAACCAGCCAAATTGATCAGCAATTTAACAGTCTAAGAAATAAGATAATGGGTGTGTTCGTTTCTTGGGGTCTAAATTTTAGTGGGGTCACATCAATTATTAAATGTTACATATAATTATTAAATATATATTAAATATAAAACTAATTATAGAGTTGAATGCGCATCAGCGTGACAAATTCATTAAACTTAATTAAGTCATCATTAAGAGATGTTTACTGTAGCATCACATTATCTAATCATGACCTAATTAGTTTTAATAGATTCGTCTCGTCATTCAGAGGGAGGGTTATGGACTAGGTTTTGTCAGTAATCTATATTTAATATTCCTAATTAGTATCACAATATTCGATGGGACAGGTCTAAAAATCAGAGGGGTGGAAACGAACACACCAAATGTAAAAAAGATTGAAGAAAGAAGCTTCCTGATTTCTGGGTATGTACGGCTCGGATTCACACTTCTAAACTTTGGCGAGAATTGCCGATCACCATGACTGGCGATTATGCATGATGCAGCGAGATTGCAGTGCATGTATTCCAGCATGCACGTTGCGTTGTGGTGACGATCTTCAAATCAGGAACTCCAAGCCGAGCCGCTGTATCATCCGGTTGCCATACAGCCTCGAAACCTGAAGCGGAATCCTGGCAGGACTCAACTCACGTGCATGCAAAGAAGGCATCACGCCATGATTAGTGTTGCACTAGATTGATTATCGAATATAGAATAATGAGAAGAAATAGAGAGGTAAAACGAATATGTCTTCCCTGTTACGTATGGCTTGATCGTATACGACTAGAACTCAGAGGAGCTCGTCGATTCCTTAATCTTCAGCGATGCAATCGTGCCGACTCAGCGACATCGCAACGTCACGACGCTGATACAAGCTTCTGGTTTCTAGTCGCCTTGCAGATTTCCCGCCGCACGAGCAGCAGCCGCCTACCACCGAATCTTGCTCGACGAAGCGATGACTGATACTTGACGAAGAAAAGCCATCGATCTCGACAAGCCGATCTCAACGCCATCCCCTTCCTGGCGCGCCAACTGTCGATACTAATATTGGCAGTGGATCATATGGCTACCCATGATCCTTGTTTATCGGTAGAGGCATGCGCGAGACCGAGAGTCGATGGACACACAAGACGCAAGGTTTAGACAGGTTCAGGCCTTGTGTTTTGTGATGTATTATGCGGGTGTTAATGAGAGAGCCCTGCTCCTCCTTATATATCCGGGGGGCAGGGTTACATGGCAAGTGTTCTAGTCGGTTACAACATGATTTCCGACTAGGATTCTATCTCTAACTTTCTATCTCTTTTGACTTGTCGTGTACTCCAAGTAGTAATCCGAGTAGTTATCTTCATGGGTCTTTATCTTTATTGGACCCGGCCCACTCGGCAATATATCCGAGTGGTGAGGTATCCCTGGTATATATATCCCACAAATATAAAAACACACACCACGTCACCCGTCACACAGGTTTTCTTTGGAAGAACCTTCTAAACACTGAGCTGTCACTGCTATTTGCTACTGCATGGATCTCAAGTATTCAATCTTTGATTGTTTTGTAATTTGCAGCCTTTGATGCTTATAGTTCCTGATATCCAAGATGTGTACACCCCACTTCAAACTGACCTCATTCTCCCAATTTCGGAGGTTTGTACTGAAATTTTGTGCAAATGAAAAACTGATCATTATTAGTTTACCAGCTCTTTAAATTCTGTGAAAGCTTCAGTACAAGCATAACATCTGTCCATTTTTGACAAAGCTCTAAATGCCTTGCTCTTTTTGAGCCTTTAGTGTCGTGAGAACTTGGAGCAACTACTGGAGAGCATCCCAAACATGTTTGGGAACAACAGGGTTGCCGATTCAGCATTTGGGGCTGCTATGAAGGTACTATTATTTTATTCATGATGTGGTTACACTTTTCTATTGTTCCTTATTGTACAATGTACACCGATTTCACCAGTTTCAGTATAAATTACTACCATATAGTAATCTGTATGAATTTGTCATTTTATGTTTCTTTTTTTCATTATGCCGGTCGACATTGATTGTTATACTATATATGCAGGCAGCTTTTCTAGCTATTAAGTCAACTGGTGGAAAGTTGCTTGTATTTCAGTCAGGTATTTTGATAATAAACTTGTCTGATATGCATAATGGTTCACCCTTTCTCTACTATCTTGGCACATTGATTTGTCATTCTCTATTGTTTGGCTGTCGGAAGTGCCTGGAAAACTACTCGATAGATGATCCAAGATGTGAAAATTAACTCAAGCATCATCATTATCAACAACAAAGCCTTTTAGTCACTAGCAAGTTGGGGTAGGCTAGCAATTAAATTACAAGAACCAACATAAAAGACCAATGCAAGTGAGAGCAGACCTAAAAGAAAAAAGGGAAAAGAGGGGAAGGAAAAAGTAATAAACCAAAAGAATAAGATAAAAAGGTGGAACTAAAAATTAAGGTTTGGACACATGGATTGCTAGTTTTACGCTCTCCGATCTATCCTGTTACGCACTGGTTCTTCTTGAGGTCTCCATGTGGGCATGTCAATCATCTCAAATGATAGTGTAAAAGCTTTTCCTCGATATAGTGCCACCCCTAATCTCTCGCTTATCACCGTTCCAGACCTGATCTCTTTTTGTATGGTCACAAATCTATTGCAACATGCACATCTCTGCTACAATTAGTATTTTAGTAGGCCAACATTCTGCTCCACATAAAATGGCAAGTTGGATAGTTGTTCTAAAGAATTATACCATTACCTGTTCAGTGCTATAGATTATAAATGTTTACTAATTAGTACTCCCTCTGTCACAGTTTATTTGTCATTCTGGATCTGTTTTTTTTTAGGTTCATAGTATCTTCTATGAATCTGGACAGAGGCTATGTCCTGATTCATAGTATCTTCTATGAACCTGGTACACAGCTAAAACATCAATTATTTTGGGACGGAGGGAGTATGTCTCTAGAAAAAGAGAAAGGTCGTTAACAGTCCAAGGCGTTTTGCAGTGCTGCCATCTACTGGTATTGGTTCATTATCTGCTAGGGAAGCTGAAGGTAGATCAAATATATCCATGGCAGAAAAGGTATGGTACATTGCCCCTGCTTATTCATATTTGCCAAGACAATTACTTCGTCAATATTGCACCTTGCTTCAACATACTGTTCACAAGTGATTGGTTACAATATTTTTGTGTATTATACAGGAAGCGCATAAGCTGCTGCAGCCTGTTGATAAGAATCTCAAAACTATGGCACTGGAATTTGCCAAATACCAAGTGAGAAAATAGTTTCTTCATTGTTTGATAATTTTATTATTTAGTAATATTTAACTAACACTGACATATTTTTTTTGTTCATCAGGTTTGTGTAGATGTTTTTCTTGCAACGCAGTCTTACGTAGATATTGCTTCAATATCAGTTGTCCCCAATACTACGGGTGGCCGGGTATGCCTCTATTCAACAGTTCCCTTAGATCGGTGAATGAACCAATATTGTCGATCTCTGCCAAATGTTGCGGTAGCCATACTACTGTTTCACTAGCCATTAGATGATTGGTGGGCATTAAAAGAGTGCATATGTGAAACATTATTGCGACAAGCAGAACTAATTGATCATTGAACTTTTGAACAACTTTGGCTGTACGTTGTGAAGACTTTGGTCAACACTGATCTCTATTACTACCTGGCTTATTGCGATGCATGCTGCAATCAATTCCACACCCGCATTTCACCTTCTGTGTTTTTGCTAAACCTATATCCCTGATAAAATGAAAACACAGAAGTTGGACTTTACAATTTCAGATACCATACCCCACACAATTTGTCATTTATGATTTTTCTTTCAATCGTGTTGTACATTGAATACTGATTCATGTAAAATTTTCATGTCATAGCCTGTCAATTCCTTATGGATAATAGTAGGAGCGCTTGGAGACTAGCAATAGACGTGTCGGAACCGTGATCCTTTTTTCTTCCTTCTTGCTTACTCATTTTTCTTTCTTTTGGCTTTTGTTCCTTTTGTCTCTCCTTTTTGGGTGCCTTTTCTTTCTTTTGGCTTTTGTTCATTTGTCTCTCCTTTTTTTGGGTTCCTTTGGGTTTCATCTCTAGCCTACCCCAACTTGCTTGGGATAAAAGGCTTTGTTGTTGTCATAGCCTGTCAATCCTATCAGATTCTTGGAAAAAGAAACTCTATTTATTTCCATGTTGTTTTATCCTAATAACTTTCCTTAATTTTCAGGTTTACTACTATTATCCTTTTCTGCTCTTTCTGATCCAGCCAAACTCTTTAACGACCTCAGATGGAATATTAGTAGACCACAAGGTTTTGAGGCTGTCATGCGTGTCAGATGCAGTCAAGTGAGCATATGTCAGACCCTACTTTTTTTACCATTCTTAAATTATGTGATAGTAACATTATTTCCTTTTCTTCTTTGAACGTGGAATCAGGGGCTTCAAGTTCAAGACTATCTTGGCAGTTTCTGCAAACGTGTCCCTACTGATGTTGATCTTCCTGCGGTACGTAGTTAAGATTGATGCATGACCTAGTGCAGTTTCAGGCTCTATTTGTTGCTAGCATATTCTACATGTAGGCATACATGTGATGCATGGCTACATGAATAATAAACAGTATTGTTATGTTTTCAATCTCTGTTGCTGTCTTTTTGTAGTATTGTAGGAAATACTCCTTGGTCTATGAAATAGTAGTCTGGTTATATCGTAGAGTAACTCTGCATAAATGCATAACAAACGTTACCACGTCCAAGATGTCAATGCTTATACTCTTTGCCTCTTAGGGGAAAATGCTTTCATTAGATTCTGCATATCAGTACTGCTGTATCAGAGGTGGTCCACTTTCGGATGATAAGATATTTGAGATTCTGGAGCCCTAACTGTATGTATTTTGTTAGAATTCTGTTGACTGAACAAAAACATAACTTAGAAAAAGAAGTGACCAGAAAAACAGAAAACTGTTCACTGAAAGCACAAGGATACTGGAGTGACTAGTCAGTGTAATGCCTGGGTTCTTAATAACAGATTCTGTAAATATGACACTGGTGGGCATGCAACAGTCCTTACAAACAGAAATCATCTATTTCTCCATGTTTATTTGTCCATATTTTCTAGGCTTCAGTCGATGTGGGTTACTTTGTATTTTGATTTTTCTTTTGTAGGACTATCTGTATAATATCCTGAAGACAATCTTGTGCTGCAGATTGACTCGGACAAAGCCATAATGGTTACCTTTAAGCATGACGACAAATTCCAGGAAAATTCAGAATGCGCTTTCCAGGTAATAATGCTTTACATGGAAGCCAGTTAGTTGATTGACTGAATTTGATTACGGTATTCTTTCTCAGTATTATCCTAAGAATACAGAAGTATGCATGAAGGTTTACTAATAATTTTTTGGGCAGTCTCAAACAATCATATGGCTACAGCATTTAGTATATTCAGATATTGATTCCTCAAACAATTTCAAAATAATTGGTTAAGTGCCTACTTCATTTTCTGATTTTATTTTGGGGGAATTTCAATAAGATGTTCGTATGAAATTTGGATGAGTGCTACAAGTTAATGCCTGGTAAAGGACAACTCCAACTGATGGCTCATTTTTGAGCCCCTACTCCAAATAGGACCGCTGTCATTCTGATTCCAAATACTTCCCTGAATGCTCCAATCAGTCTTTGCTCCTCATTGCTTTTTTTTTTTTTGGCCCATGTGTCAGTATTCTTTCATCAAGTATCTTCCCTTGTTATCTTCTCAAGTCAACTTGGAGGTTTGGCGTGGGAATTTTGACTAAGGGTGCTGACATCTGGATTTGTGGGGGTAAGGGTCAGTTGGAAGGCTGTTTTGAGCCTTTGGCTCTAAAATTTGTGAAGGAGGCAAGTAGAAGCTCTGTTGGAGTTGTCCTATGCAGTCTCTTTTATACTTGCATGAAAGGGGAAATCCTAGTTCCTGTCCCTAAATTCCTGAGGTATCAATAACTGTGTTTAGCTGTGAATTGGTTTGCGCCTAAACTTAGTTAATTGACCAAGTTTGAAGTTCAACCTCATTTAATGTTTTTCATGATATGGGTTTATACTGTGTGGAATAGCTATCCTACACGATTCGTGGCCTTGTTTACTAAAAAGCTTTAGCAATCGTGGTCTGTATGGTTAGTTGTCATCTTCTGTTATCAGTTATATTCCATTTATCTGTTATAAAATACTGATGCATACAGCATGTTCCACAATATATATACTATTTTCCGTACATACGATGTCTGCAAGTTCAAAACTTGTTACCTTTCCTTCAGTTTCGAACTCAATTAGTTGTCCATCTGAAACATATCTAAAAAAAGTTCAATTTCTATAACCTATTGACTTGTATTGTCAGTTCATTTGTTATAGAATGTAAGGAGTTGCTATCATTGACTGATTTCTGCTGTATCTTTAGTGTGCGCTGCTTTACACAACGGTATTTGGGCAAAGAAGAATACGGGTTATGAACCTATCTCTCACATGCACAAATATGCTCAGCAACCTTTTCCGATATGCTGATCTGGAAACACAATTCACTTATGTTGTAAAGCAAGGTAAACAATTGTAATTTTCCTTCATTTGCATTTTCTACTGTTACTTTTGCAGTTTTAAGCTCAACAAAGTGATTTATTAACCAACAAAATAAGATTTTCCAAGCTCACAGAATGCAGCCCACAAAAAAGCAACAGTTCCTAGACCTTATTCAACTGTATAGTTAGTTTAGTTGCTCTTGTACAGGTCTTTTCCTTGTTCATAGTTAATGGGTGCGTTTGCCCCTTTGGCTGCTTTGTACTTTATCTTTATATTTTATTAATATCTACCACAGCAGGGGTTTCCCTTGCTGTACTTATTTCAAAAAAAAAAAAAAAAAGATTTTTGTAGCTTTTGAAGCAAATATGAAAATTTAATGATGTACTGACTTATTTTGCATTCTTAGCTGGAAGTGCCATTCCATCAACTCCTCTATCTCAAGTTAGGGATCAAGTAACAAGTACATGTATCAACGTCCTCCAGTCCTACCGGAAGTACTGTGCATCTGTTAGTTCTTCTGGACAGCTGATTCTTCCAGAGGCTCTGAAGCTTCTACCATTGTATGCTCTAGGTATTATTATTTTGTATCTAGTTCCATTTCCTACCTTGGATTTTTTAATGTACTATTGAAAATATTTAACTAATCATTATATTTTATTTCTCAGCATTAACCAAAAGCATAGGGTTGCGCAATGATGGGAGGCTGGATGATCGGTCCTATTGGGCCTCTATCGTCTCTTCCATTTCTGTGGTGCTAGCTGTTCCATTAGTGTTTCCTAGGATGATTGCGCTGCATGATCTTATATTAAGGGTACAGGATTTCCCTTCCATTTTACATCAAGTCATAGAAATAAATAATGAATTTTGAACTATATCGTTCTGCAGGAAGATGATGAATCCCTTGTACCAACTCCCCTTACACTAAATAGTGAAAACATACGTGATGACGGAGTTTACTTTATGGAAAATGGTGAGGATGGTTTACTTTATGTTGGAAATTCGGTACACCCTGCCATTCTTGAGCAGTTGTTTGGTGTCTCATCTGCTGCAGTGCCAAATCAGGTCAGCCTTGTACCTCCTGATCTATTCAACAATAGAATCACAGCCTAGAAGATTGTTCATAAACCTCCTTTCTAACAAGAAAATTTATCCGTCTTTACAAATAATGCTCACAAATAAATGACTTTTTTCAGTTGGTACTGGAGCAATTTGATAATGAACTCTCTAGGAAGGTAAATGAAGTGGTGAACGAAATAAGGCGTCAGAGATGCTCTTACTTGAGGTACCTTCTGCAAAACTCAGCTATATTGATAACACATACTCAATTCAAAGAGTTAACATTCCAAAACTCATTTTGCAGATTGAGATTGTGTAAAAAGGGTGACCCATCTGGTTAGTCTTATGACTTCTTTTTTGTTAACATTTGTACATTTCCGTTAACTAACAATATCCCTTTCCATCCACAGGTGATTTCTTCCGCTCATTGTTGGTAGAGGACAAGGCACTCGGCAGCCTTTCCTATGTTGAATTCCTCGTACATGTTCACAGGCAAATCCAAAGCAAATTGACATGAGGCGACCTGCTACCTATTGTTGTAAAATTTTGAATGGTAGGAGTAGGGAAGAGATTGGTTTTTAGGTGTGGGTGAAACAAGGTGAATGGATCCAGAAGATCCGATAGAACAAAATTAATGAATCAGTGACTCCCTCAAGGTGCAACCTAATTTGCGTTTGGAGGGTCCCAGAAGAAATACAGGACCCCTTATATCATTAGTTTTTGCGTAGGTAATATATCCGTACAGAGATGAGTGAAGCCTTGTCTTAGGTCCTGAAAGTGTTTTTCTTTTTGTCTTTATTGATACGAATCTTAGAGATAATTGAGAAATAGTGAATTTTTAGCCATGTGAGTCATATGCTTGTAGTAAATGCAGATAGAATTAAACAGTTCACAAAAGACTGGTAAATATTATACATGACTCGGCCCTTAAACTTGTGCTCTCTGCATTGATTGTTGCCGACAGTTTGGACAGCTTGTATGGTTTTCACTTCAATTTTTGGAATGTGTTCTTTTATCGTTCTTCAGATGGCACAGGACATCTGTTCACTTCAATTTTTGGAATGTGTTCTTTTATCGTTCTTCAGATGGCACAGGACATCTGTCATGGGATGATGTACTGATTTGTAACATTCATGCTCATACCTTCTCTTTTAACACAAGGTAAGAAGTCCGGTTTGCATCCCTCATATCTTGTCATTTAAGACCATATCCATATGCGCTTGAGCTTATGATCATAATAAAAGAATGAAGTCTAATAGAAAGCCTATAGGTGATGCAAAGATGCTAAGATTTTAAACTTGATATGTAGTTTTTTTTTTTTTTTTTTTTTTTTTGTTGTTGTGGAACAGTCCATAGTCGATGGAGCATCTAAGAGTGTTTTTGTAATTTTGAATGATTCTTTGTTGTGGCATTGCAGATGTCTGTGGCAGTTCCCTTATCGCTTCAGAAGCATGAATTCTATTCAAGTTCATTAAACCGTAGCTACAACTTCCCTCTGAGTAGTGTGTCACGCTGGATGAATGTGCAGGTTCCATTCGAGTTCATCTAACAGCTCCCTCGCTAAGCATGAATTGTAAAGTTGTAATGTGTCGCACTGGATGGGGGCTTCGTCCTTGTTGCCTGTGGCAGAAACAGCTGCACATTCACCCTTTTGACAAAACCATGCAAACGTACATTCAGTGGTGAAATCAACTATCATGAAGATAAAACAATGTAAAAAGGTCTTTATCAAGAATTACACGTTTGACAATGTCGTTTTTGTCAATAACTGGAATCTGGGACCGTTGAGAATGGAAAAATAATTGCATGGGTTATTTGGTTATGTCTGCCAAAATGCTTAACATTGAGAAACTATCTTCTGCCAAGTCGGAAAATGCTCTACAGTGTCATGCCGGCAGGAGGAAGGTTAATACGTTACATTTGAACTTCATACTAGGACGAACAAGCTAAGCAACCATGAGGTCAAGTAAAACAATAAGAGGAAGGATAACAGAAAATACAACCTAACAAGCAGCAATCTGACCGTTTGTGGCTTTGTGTTGTCTCTGCACCACACACCAGCTAGAAGCCGTGAGAGTTCATCAGATAGTACGGAAGTTTGTTCGGTCTTTTATCATTGCTGCGTGCACAATAGTACATCAATAAATGCAAAAACAAATGCGTAATGACAACTGTTGGTATGTCCAGGTAGAAACATACACATTGCCTGCTGCCGAGCTATGTCCCGCATTTGACCAATACCAGCTTCCACCGTTTCAGCTACCTTGGCTGACTTTCTGACACCATCTGCTATCTCGTGACTGCAAATGGACAGTACACACTTCAGTTACACAATGGTGTTTTATTTTAAAAGCAGCAGCTCTGCTATTAACAAAAAAAATATATTAGTGTCATGATTATCAAATCTGGTTCAACGCAGAGCTCAAACAACATCATCAGTATTAGAGTATTGGTCTCAGCCTCTGTGATGATTATATAAAAGCTGATGGCTAACAAATTCTTCAGTTATTTATTGAAGGTACACTTTTGATGATTTTATTCAAAAGAATGCATCTAAAACCATTTCTGCAGTTATACTTCAACTCAGTGTTTAAGTAAAAGCACATCAAAATAATAACTAATCTATGTAAACATCAAGGAACTGCAGTCCAAAGATGTGAGCTAGATATCTCAGTTTAGTTGGCCTTGTAAATATCTTTAAAGTTATAACTTGCAGAAAATTATTATGGTTGTGTTACAACATATGTCAATAAGATCCTCTGTCATCCCTTCCAACAACAAAAGTGGATGACCTGCCAAAAGGCAAAGGGACAAACCCACATTTACAAAAGAGACAATATGGAATCCAGGCGTTCATAATTACACTAATCCAATTTTGTGCTCTTACCTTAAGTCACTAAGTTCAAGGGTAAGATCACTGATTTCCATGCCAGAGAGCCTTACAGCAGCCATTGTGCTTGGCAACTCCTCTACAGCTGCATCAGCCAGCATACAAAATGAATTCGCAGCTCTCCTCATAGCCTGATGAATAAATGGAGTCTAAAAGATTCATTAAACAGATTTACGCTGCAAAGGAAATATAGGCATGAACATCAACAATAATAATAAAAAAAAACTCGACCTGCGGGGGTTAAGGTAGCCCCTGGGCTTTTTTTAAGAGAGAAGACCTCATGCGGATCGAGAAAAGCCCTAAACCCCTGCCCTACCAATGACCTGGGCCGGACCTTAGACTTGCTTTGGCATGGGACAGACGAGGGGATTTTTTTAACCCCAGCCTGTAATTCGCTCCCACCGGGAGTCGAACATAGGACCTGAATGCTACTAGGACCACCTAACCAACTCAGCTAGAGGCCAGTTCATGAACATTAACAATAACCAATTAAAAAAGGGGAGACAAAACCAACCACAAAACTACCGTTATTTGCCAACCTTTTCTTAGCATCTCAAACCCACGTTACCTCTACTCCGAAATTCAGAAATCAAGTCCTCAGTTTATATATTGCTTGCTTTTCCATGTACATTTTCTACTAACTTCTTTATTCTTGACATACCACCCAATGAAGTGTCAAATGAGAACCAACTTCTCATTGTTAGATGTATATGTATTCTTGTAGTTTCCTCATTGTATAAGAAGTTTTGTGCATATTTACCTACACCTATACATGTATATATTTGGGTCTAGTGTCCTCATTATGAATACAAGTGCTATTCATAACATGGTATTAGAGCCAAGGTTAGGTTATCCTCTCTCTGTATAAGAAGTTTTGTGCATATTTACCTACACCTATACATGTATATATTTGGGTCTAGTGTCCTCATTATGAATACAAGTGCTATTCATAACATGGTTAGGTTATCCTCTCTCGTAGCCCTAAATTTTTTTTCCCATACGAGCACTTGCGTACGGTTGGTCTGAGTTCTTCGTCGCCACCGTTCCTCTTCCTCGGGACGAGCTGCTGGAACTCTTTTGCCTCACCGCCGTCGGAGCTCTCATCGCCGTCGAGTGCTCCAGGGCCTTCTTCTTTCTCGAGGCGAGCTGATTGGACCTCTTTTGCCTCGCCGCTGGATGCCACCGCCGAAACTTGGTGACACCGTCACTAGGAGGACCACTACAGGGTGCTCTTCGTCGCTGCTGGGATTTCTTCGCGTTGCCGGGAGTCGCCGCCCCTATCGCCAGGAGCTGTCGCCGTCGTCGGCCAGGGCGATCAAGGAAATTGATTCCTCGATCCGATCTTGAGGCGGTCGGCTCGATTTGTTCCTGAGCTGATTATCGGCTCGATCTGGTTTTTGAGCCGGTCATCGGCTCGGCTTATTCCGGGTCCGGCTCCGGCTCGACTTGTCTTATTGCTTTCTAACTGCCACCAACCATTTCAAGTAGGAAAAAAAAACTCGCCATCGACATAGCTCCTCCATCGTCCAGTAGGGTTGCTATTCTTCATTGTCCGGTGCTTTTCAATGGCACCAACTATCGGGATTGGGCTCCTCGTCTTCGGATTCATATGCGTGGTTTGTGTCTTTGGGAGTTTCTTACTGGACTGGCGAGCTTTCTTGTCCACCTCGTCCTACGGCTCCTACATCGCCTGTGCTTCCAATTGCGCCTGTTATTTCACCGACAGCCACTGATGCTGAGAAGGCGGTGTATAACAAGACGCTTGCTGATTTTGATGCTACAGTGGAGAAGCTGCATGGTGATTATGAGGATCGTATGGCATCTTATGAGCCTCAGTACGCTATATATAGGACATGGGTTGATGCAGATGCTTGAGCTGCTGCTATTCTTGTTGAGTTTGAGTACCCTAGGAGCGCGATCAGTTCTCTACGGATATTGTTGAGTTTGAGTATACACATTAGATGTGGGCTTTTCTTCGTGAGAGATATGAGCCCTCTGGACAATCTACCTTTCTTGCTGCCATTCGTCAGGAGCAGCTTCTTCGACAGGGTGACTCCACAATTGATGAGTTTTATGGTCAGATATCTGTGATTTGGCGTCAGTTTGACAATCTTGGTCCTCAGTTGTCTCCTAGCACGTGTGAGTCCTGCCTGAGTCAGAAGAAGGCACTGGAGCTTTCTCGCACTTATGACTTCTTGACTCGCCTTCGTGATGAGTATGAGTCATATCGTGCTCAGCTGCTTGCTCGTCACCCTTGTGTCTCTTTGATGGATGCTCTTGCTGATATTCGTAATGAGGAAATTCGTCTTCGTGAGGCCGGACTGCTACCATCTCCTTCAGTGTTGGCTGCTCGTTCTTCAGCTGCTCCCCCTTCTTCAGCTGCTCCTCCCGTGGTGCCTTCTTCTGGGAGTCGAGGTGGCTCTAGTACTTTTCAGTGTGACTATTGTGGTAAGGAGGGACATTTGGAGTCTTATTGTTACAGGAAGAAGAGGGAGAAGAAGACTCAGACTCGTCGTTCTTCACAAGGTACTTCACATAGTACTGGTAGTGTTAGTGCTGGAGGCTCTCAGAGGGGTCTTGCTGGTTCAGACACATAGGAGATCCTCATGTTACTACGTCGCATTGCGCCCTCTGCACCATCAGGAGCTGCTAGTTTTGTGACTCAGGGTCTGTTTGGCTGAGTGAAACGTTTCAGATTCAAGGCTGAATCATCTGAATCACTTGCAAACAGCAAAAAGATGAAACGTTTCAGGGGTGAATCACTTGAAACATTTCAAGTTTTTTACACTACCAACCTGAATCACCCAAAATGGTGTTTCACCTGATTCATGAATCACTAAGTTCATTTTGCTTCAAGAATCCAAATTCAGGTTTTTTACCAAACGTTTTCAAAAAATTGAAGTGGTTCACTAGAGAAACATTCCAAGAGAGAATTTGAAATGTTTCTGATTCAAGATGAATCTGGAGCTGTACCAAACACACCCTCAGTCTTCTGCACTCACGGGTTCTACTGCTGCTTCTCAGTCTTCCACAGAGGGACCTCGTTCTTCTTCTACTCCAGATACCTATCCATGGATTGGTGCTTCTTTTTATATGACTCCATATCGCACTTTTCTCTCTTCCATGGTTTCTCCATCTTGTTCTGGTTTTGTTCATACAGCCGATGGATCTCTTCCTGTTGTAGGACAGGGCACACTTTTATCCGATTCTTTTTCTGTCCCTAATGTCTCTTGTGTACCTGATCTAACCATGCAGCTTATGCCAACTGGTCAACTTACTGATCATGACTGCCGTGTGATTCTTGACCCCGATTTTTGCTATATTCAGGATCGTTGCACGGGTCAGGTAGTTGGTTCTGGGCCTTGGTGCCGTGATTCACAGCGTCTTTGGGAGCTGGACTGGCTTCATCTTCCTTCCACTGCGTCCGCCAGTCTGGTTGGCTCTATTTTTGCTACGTCGTCGACCTCGTCTTTTGCTCAGTGGCATCATCATTTGGGTCATATTTGTGGCTCTCGTTTGTGCACTATGATTTGTCGTGGTCTTTTAGGGTCTGTTTCAGGTCATGAGTCTTTAGATCAGTGTTAGGGATGTCGATTAGGCAAGCAGATACAGCTTCCCTACCATTCGAGTGAGTTTGTGTCTCAGCGTCCATTTGATCTTGTTCATTCAGATGTGGGGTCCAGCTCCCTTTGTTTCTATAGGGGGGCATAGATATTATATACTTTTTGTAGATGATTTTTCTCGCCACATGAATTTATTTTATGAAATATCGTAGTGAGGCTTTATCCATCTATAAGACTTTTACTGCTATGATCCACACTAATCTTGACATGTACATTCGTGTTTTTCGTGCTGACTCTGTAGGAGAGTATCTTTCTGGAGCTCTTCGCCAGGTTCTTTCTGAGCATGGCACTCTTGCTCAGTTTTCATATCCTAGTGCTCAAGCCCAGAATGGAGTTGCTGAGCGCAAGCATCATCATCTTCTTGAGACTGTTCGTGCTCTTATACTTGCTTCTTGTGTCCCGCCTCATTTTTAGGCTGTGGTTGTCTCTACTGCCAACTATTTGGTTCATATTCAGCCTCCGTCAGCCCTTCGTGGAGGGATTCCTTATGAGCATCTTTTTCACCAGTTGCCAGACTACTCCGACCTTCCGTATTTTTGGTTTTGTGTTACGTGCTTCTTACCCCTCGTGAGCGCACTAAGTTGACTGCTCAGTCTGTTGAGTGTGTTTTTGTAGGCTATAGTGCTGAGCATAAGGGATATCGTTGTTGGGATCTTGTTGGTCGTCGGATGCGGGTTTCTCGAGATGTTGTTTTTGATGAGTCACGTCCTTACTTTCCTCGTCCATCTTTGGACACCTCCTCTGCATCTTTAGTTGACCCACTTTCATTCTTGACTTTACCTGATGCCTCTATTATTAGTACACGTCCGGTGCCTTCTTCGTTGGCGCCGGTACCTTCTACCATGGTACCGTTCTCACTGGTGCCGACATCTTCTTGTGAGGTGCCTTCTTTACCGGTGTCTTCTTCCGATCCTTCTATGGACCTGGACTATTCTGCGAAGCCACCAGTGACACAGGTCTATACTCAGCGGGTTCATTCATCCTCTGTTGAGCCCGCTTCTCCTGATGTGTCACTCTCACCTGATGAGCCATCTTTTATGTTGGACGCATCTCTTTCGAAGGATTCTTCGCCTGAGCAGTTTATCAGACGTGACGATCGTACTCGTCGACGTCCTGATTTTTATTCTCCTTCTGCTTATTTTACTATGGTTCTTTCTAAACCCACCACTTATCATGATGTTGTTCTCCATCAAGAATGGCAGCACGCTATGGCTGAGGAGATTGCTGCCCTTGAGCGTACTAGTACGTGGGATCTTGTTCCCCTTCACGCACATGTTCATTCCATTACTTGTAAATGGGTATATAAGGTGAAGACCCGCTCTGACGGTTCTCTTGAGCGCTATAAGACTCGTCTTGTGGCTCGTGGCTTTCAGCAGGAGTATGGCCGCGACTATGATGAGACCTTTGCGCCTGTAGCTCACATGACTACAGTCCGCACTCTTCTTGTTGTGGCCTCTGTTCGTGAGTGGTCCATCTCTCAGCTTGATGTCAAGAATGCCTTTCTTAATGGTGATTTACGTGAGGAGGTGTATATGCGTCCACCTTCTAGGTATTTTGTTCATGAGGGTATGGTTTGTCATCTTCGTCACTCACTTTATGGCCTAAAGCAAGCTCCTCGTGCTTGGTTTCAACGCTTTGCTTTTGTGGTCACTACTACTAGTTTTTCTGCCAGTAATCATGATCCGGCACTTTTTGTTCATACATCTGCTCATGGTCGGACTCTTCCTTTATGTTGATGATATGATCATTACTAGAGATGATTCTAAATATATAGCTTTTGTGAAGGCGCGTCTCAGTGAGCTATTTTTGATGTCTGATCTTGGCCTCTTCGTTACTTTGTCTCAAGAAAAGTACATTAGTGACCTTCTTGATCGTGCTTCTCTCACTGATCATCGCACTGTTGAGACTCCTATGGAGCTTAATGTTCACCTTCGTGCCACTGATGGTGAGCTTCTCACTGATCCTACTCGTTATCGTCATATTGTGAGGAGTCTTGTTTATCTTGGTGTTACTCGTCCTGATATCTCGCATGCTGTGCATATTCTGAGTCATATTGTTTCCGCTCCCACCCAGCTCCACTATACTCACTTGCTTCAAGTCCTGCGTTATCTTCGTGGGACTATATCTTGTTGTTTGTTCTTTCCATGCTCCAGCTCTTTACAGCTCCAGGCATATTGTGATGCTACCTGGGCTAGTGATTCCTCTGATCGTCGCTCTCTTTCTGCCTTTTGTGTGTTTCTTGGTGGTTCTCTCATTGCTTGGAAAACTAAGAAGCAGACAACAGTTTCTCGTTCGAGTGCAGAGGCTGGGTTGTGTGCTATGGTTCTTGTGACAGTAGAGGTTACTTGGTTACGGTGGTTGCTTGAGGATTTTAGTGTTTCTGTTTCTATGCCGACTTCTCTTTTAGGTGCTATCAGTATGGCTCTTGATCATGTGAAGCATAAACTTAGTAAGCATGTTGGTGTTGATGTTTTTTTATACACGAGCACAGGTACAAGATGGTATTGTTTCTCCTTAGTATGTGCCTTCAGAGATTCAGTTGGCTGATTTGTTCACCAAGGCACAGACTGGAGCTAGACATAGGTTTTATCTCTCCAAACTCAGTGTTTTTGATCCACCCTGAGTTTGAGGGGGAGGGGAGGGGGGGTGTTAGATGTATATGTATTCTTGTAGTTTCCTCATTATATAAGGGGTTTTGTGCATATTTACCTACACTTTACATGTATATGTTTGGGCCTAGTGCCTTCATTATGAATACAAGTGCTATTCATAACACTCATGACAAATAAATTATAGAAATCTTCAAAATTTCTCAAATAGTTTTTGTACTACAAATCAATGAACAAACTAAACTCAACAGCATATATTGCATACAGGTGAAACAAAAAGGAAAAAAATCAGATGTGTCTAGAACTGTAATGCTTCCGGTAAACATGCACAAAGCCCCTGTGGGAGCGGGTGAAGCGACAGGTGAGAGGTGTGGTCGACGTCGGCGTTGCCCATGCCATAGAAGGACCCAAGATGGCTCTGCAGGTCACGACGGTGGGCTTGGTGGCAACGATGGTGCAGCCTCTCTAGAACCTTTGGTTCAGGACGATGGCACACTTTCGTCCCCAAAGCCGCCGTGCGTCGTCGACTGGTCCGAGCGTATCGACAGTGCGGGAATCCCCCTCCGGTGGACGGTGATTGTCACAATCATCGATGAGAGGGATGATCATGGCACAAATGTTGTGTTGGATGCGATCGCCACTAAGTTCAACGTGGACACTACCGAACTCTCCCTACGCCGGTCTGGATGCGCTGAGTACATCCTGCTCGGCGCCGAAGACGAGGTGGTGAATCGCCTGGTCACCAATAGGGGAGTGCCGTCAAGCATAAACCCTCTACGCATCCATTGCCGTCGTTGGACAAGACAAGCCCATGCTACTGGAGCCACCCTTCCGACCTTAGTGGAGGTGGAGTTAAAGGGTGTTCCAGCCCATGCATTGGACGTCGCTATAGCCAAAAATTTGCTAAACCATTATGGCTGGATTGAGAAGATCGACACTGCTACGATAAGTAGGGTGAACTACTCCGTGTTTCGTTGTTCAACATGGTGTTTCCGTCCTGAAATGCTACCTCCCGCCCGCAACCTGCACATTGTGGAACCAGCACCTAGTGCAGCAGAGCAGCCACCAGCCAAGCATACACTGGTATACCCCCTGTACGGAATGGAGCACGTCATAGCTCTGCCGGAGATGTTCCTCCTTCTCCCGGGGACCACAACAGCTTAGTGTAGGATCGAAGGACCCCGGCTAGAGGGGGGGTGAATAGCCGAATTAACACATTAAAAGCTAACTATCCGACTAATTGCGGAATTTAAAGACAATTGGATAAAAGCAAGCACAAGACAACTAAACCTAGGTTTGAACTAAAGTAGGTTGACAATCCTAGGTGATATACATCATGCAACTTCTAGTATGTAAACAACAAAAGAACAACATGACAAGAGACAAAGGATATTTTCCCGTGGTATCGGTGATTTGCCGATCACCCCTAATCCACGTTGAGGTGGATTCAAGCGTATGATATGCTACTCTCCTCAAGTATCCACTTCTCCACCACCAAGAAGTGCTCACAAAGAACAACTTGAGATATAACACAATCAATACCTTGAACCTCTCCAAACCTCAATTCCACTAGGGTTGCTCTTCACCACTCCGGCGAGGCGAGCACCGCACCTCTCACAAGAGTCCGGGCCTCCTTCACACACTTCTTGAAGGGCTCACGGATTTGACTCCTCCAAGCCGTCTAGGAGGCGACAACCTCCAAGAGTAACAAGTCGATGACGCTTGCTTGAGGATCCCAAGTGCCACAATGCTCAACTCACTCAAGTTTAGGGCACTCACACTCACACACTTGCAATCTTTCCACTAGGACTTTGTGTGAGAGAGGAATAAGCTCCAAAGGGTGTACAATACTTTTCAAATGGCCAACCTCTCCTCTATGCCGTGCATAGAGGGGCTATAAATAACCCATTCTTTGAAAACTAGCCGTTACAGCTTTCTGTGCGTTGGACGGTCTGACCGTGACTCCACACGGTCGGACCGTCGTACAACCCAACGGCTAGTTTGACTTTCAAACTTGTTCTGACATGAGCCGGACGGTCAGACCGACATCCCACACGGTCAGACCGTTGGGACACTTTTAGTTTTCACCCGAGACCAGCTTCTCTGTCGACACCAGACATGTGACGGCGGTCAGACCGTGGCTTGGGACGGTCAGACCGTCGGGCCATCTCCCGAGCCACCAGAGAACTCAATCCTCTGGCCGTCTCTGGGGAGCACCCACGGTCAGACCGTGGATCCCGACGGTCAGACCGTCGGGCCACCACCCGAGCCACCCGAGGACCAACTTCTCTGGCCGTCTCTGGGAGGCACCTACGGTCAGACCGTGGATCCCCACGGTCAGACCGCCAGGAGCGTTCTGCCAGCCCTCCTTTCTATATCCCTTAGCCGTCTCTCAACGAACCACTCACAATGATAGGCTTTGAGCATTTGTGGCAACCATGGATACTCAAGGTCATCTCATCGACCCCTCTTGATAGTACGGCATTTAACCTATAATCCGGTCACTCAACTCTAATCTCCTTGTGACCGGCAAAACAGAAAAACCCTATCAAGATACCTTTGCCTTGAGCCATCCATATGTATACCACTTCGTCCATCATTCCATTCCTTATTATGACTACAACCACAATTATCTCAACAACGTAGTTAGTCAAAAATAAGGGTCGTCATTAATTACCAAAACACTAAAGCGGGCCTAGATGCTTCAATCTCCCCCTTTTTGGTAATTGATGACAACATAAGAAGTGATATAAAGCCGATAAAGAAAAATTAATGAACTCACCAAATGGTAAAACTCCCCCTAAATTGGTGCATTGATCAAGATATATCAAACATGGCAATGCATATTTTCAAAGGAACAAATTGGTAGAGTTTACCTTGTACCATTGGATGCGAGGAGGCAAAGAATAACCAATATATAGCAATATTGAACATTACAAGTAAGAACACCCTCATCATCCACACATTTGAACCATTAAGATGAGATGAGCACAGATAAAAGAGCAGATGGTTCAAGGTGCATAAAGAAATTACAATCCAACAAGGTTACATAGTTCAACAAACACAAATAAGTTCAAAAAAGTTCAAATGTGCATGAAAGTAAGATATGAGATGCACATGCAAATGCAAGATAGATAGATCAAGAATCATGGCTTGCATCTTTGTTTCCTTTTCTCCCCCTGACTCTGGCATCTCATCATAGCATCACTTCTTCATGTTCTCCCCCTTTGGCATCAATTGACCAAAAAATGGTCAAGACTTCAATCATCTTGAGGAGGAGGTGGAGGGGCATACCATGGTGGCTGGAAAAACTCTGGAGGTGGCATGCCATGCTGTAGCTCTCTATCTCCTTCATCATCAGGAGGACCACATCAAACACTTGACCTTGCATGATATAGTCAATTATGTTCCAATAGTAGTCCCGAATAGCATCAGAGTTTCCACCTCGAGGATAAAAGGTCATCCTCACTATCTTGTTAATCACCTTGGGCATATAGAGAAGACCTCCAACATTGCCCAATTTCCTTATCTGAGGATCATCAACATAGTACTTGACCCACTCAGGCTCTTTAAGTAGCTCCTGCTCAAGCACATCAATTTGATCATTAGTGACATTATAGTCAATTTCATTTGCCTCAGCAAACTCTGCAAATGTGGCAGTAAACCTCTTTGAATTAGTCATCCATGTCAGAGTTTTGCTTGGGAAGTCAACCTCAATGGTGGCATAAAATTGCCGGATAACAGTTTCATTCCAATCTTGCTTATGTGCCACAAAGACATGCAATCCCAAAGCTTGGAATTTTGCAGAGAGAGGACTCACAGTTGGAAATTGAGCCAGATATGGCCAATCTGTGTACTTGTGAGTGAATACTGTTTTGTCAATTAACATACCATAGAAAGCATCATGTTGCACCCGAGTGTGAAACTGAGGTGTGGGTGAGTCTGGATCCTGAGAATAAGCCACTTTCTGTCTGGCTTTATAGTATTCATGTGATGCCCACTGTTTCTTTTCTCCAGTATACTCTGTGGGGTCAAACAACAGATCATCTCCTTGTGCCTCATCCATTTCTACCTCATTGGTGGACTGACCCAAATCAGAAGCATCGGCAGTAGCACTTTGAGAGGGTGAGTAATCATCATCAGAGCGGGTTGCCCTTCGCTTCTTGCTTGTCCCAGCTTTGAACACGGACGCCACCACTTTCCTTACTGTGCGATGATTACTGAAAATGATCGAACAATAATCATGTATAAGCAATCCAACAATTAAGAGTCATAAGCATTTGACTGAACATGTCTCTGTCCTGTCCTGGCGGTCTGACCGTGGCATATGGCGGTCTGACCGTGAGGGTGCTTTCAGATTGTTGATAGCTGCTTTCAAGTTTCTCATCCAAATCAATTCAAACCTTCTCCAATCATTCCATACTTTGTTCAAAACGATAGCTTAATGAATTCCATCATATCCAAGATAACTTCAACTCTTCAAGAAATATAACCACGATTCTTGATCATCCATGATATGAATTATGCATGTATGAATGAAACAAAGATAAAAACAAGTAAAATTGCAATAATTTGCACAAGTGTCCAAAAAGATGGAATGAGAATATTTTTGGGAATGTATGAGTCACATAAGCATTTTGGAACCAATATATATATGAAGATATACGATCCAATATGCTAAACTCACAAGATGCCATATTAGGTTGAAAGGCGACCATAAGAAGTTTTCAAAACGAATTTCAAATTCAAATTAATCTCAACCGATGGATCATCTCACTGAGTTGACAATACAAAAAAAATGGTTATGATCACCATCTCTACAAATTTTGTAAGAAGCCTCTTCTCAAAAATTGATTCGATAAGAGATTGAGAGAATAGGCGAGAGAAGGCAAAAGAGAATCTTCTAGAGAGCCAAAGAAAAGTGATGATAGCATCAAAACAAGCAACAAGATCCCTTCTTCAATCAATCGAACCCTAAATAAACACAAATTGTCCTTTTGACCAACATGAGCAAAATCAAGACTAGTATGGCATCTTTGTTGATTTGTCCACATTTTGAGGGTAGCGAGACACATGAGTGGTATAGTGCTCCCCCTAAATGTGTGAACTAACTTTCAATGCAATAACATGGCACAAATGGTAAAAAAAAATGCATACGTGAAGAGAGAGACATAAAACAACTAAGCAAGATGCTAGGAGATATGTGAGAGGTCAAGAATATTTAGCTCACTCCGTAGCTTACAAAACCGAGCTTCTTCAAGAGGCTTAGTGAAGATATCCGCCAATTGATCATCGGTCCTCACACTTTCCATGACAATATCACCTTTGCTCACATGATCTCTTAAAAAATGATGCCGAATATCAATATGCTTGGTCCTCTTGTGTTGAACTGGATTTGTAGCAATCTTCACGGCACTTTCATTATCACACAAGAGAGGTATGCAATCAAAGTTAACCCCATAGTCCATTAGAGTTTGCTTCATCCACAATAATTGGGCACAACAATTTCCCGCGGAGACATATTCGGCCTCGGCGGTTGATAAAGCTACCGAATTTTGCTTCTTGGATGACCACGAGACTAGAGAAGTTCCAAGCAATTGACAAGTACCGGAGGTACTCTTTCTATCAATTTTGCAACCGGCATAATCCGAATCCGAATATCCAATGAGAATAAATTGACCATCATTTGGGAACCATAAACCCATATCTTGAGTTTGCTTCAAATATCTCAATATTCTCTTGACGGCAATCATGTGGCTTTCTTTAGGTGCGGCTTGAAACCTTGCACACATGCAAACACTAAACATAATATCCGGCCTAGATGCGGTGAGGTATAGCAAGCTTCCAATCATAGACCTATATAGCTTTTGATCAACCGGTTTGCCTTCTTCATCAAGATCAAGATGTGCATTCTTTCCCATAGGAGTAGACATTGATTTTGCGCTTTCCATTCCAAATCTCTTGAGAAGATCATTCATATATTTGCTTTGATAGATGAATGTCCCATTATTGATTTGCTTCACTTGTAGACCAAGGAAGAAACTTAATTCACCAATCATGGACATTTCAAATTCTCGGGACATCATTTCACCAAATTCTTCACAAAATTCTTGATTGGTTGATCCAAAGATAATATCATCCACATAGATTTGACATATAAAGGAATCTTTGCCAATTTTCTTGGTGAATAGAGTGGTGTCCACCTTTCCAATTTTGAAGCCCTTTGAGACAAGAAAATCCCTTAATCTCTCATACCAAGCACGAGGTGCTTGCTTGAGTCCATATAAGGCCTTGGACAACTTGTAAACGTGATTTGGCTTCCTTGGGTCTTCAAAACCCGGTGGTTGCTCCACAAAGACAAGCTCACTAATTGTGCCATTCAAGAAGGCACTTTTCACATCCATTTGATATAGCTTGATCTTGTGATTAGTTGCATATGCAAGTAAAATTCTAATTGCCTCAAGTCTAGCCACGGGAGCAAATGTTTCATCAAAATCCAATCCCTCAACTTGAGTATAGCCTTGTGCAACCAATTTTGCTTTGTTTCTCACAACTATTCCATTCTCATCTTGTTTGTTCTTGTAAATCCACTTTGTGCCAATAACATTGTGATCTTGTGGCCTTTTGACTAACTCCCAAACTTCATTTCATGCAAAGTTGTTCAATTCTTCATGCATAGCATTTACCCAATCCGGGTCTCTCAAAGCTTCTTCTACCCGAGTTGGTTCACCACAAGACACAAGAGAGAAGTGTTCACAAAATGAAGCAAGTCTTGATCTAGTTTGAACACCTTTGCTTAGGTCACCAACAATTTGATCTACCGGATGATCTTTTGCAATGGCATGGTGAATTGTTCTAGCATGGTGTGATGGAGTGGAGGTTGAGCCATTTTCCGGTTGAAGATTTGACTCACCACCATCACTAGCTTGAGCTTGAGCACTAGAGGTTGATGAATCTTGGTTCACTTGAAAGAGAGGGAAAGAGGTCAGATTTGAGTCATCTTCATCCTTAGGCCTCACATCACCAATTGTCATGTTCTTCATAGCATTTCTCAATTCTTCATTTCCCACATCATCCAAATTTTCTTGCTCATCTTGTGATCCATTTGTTTTATCAAATTCCACATCATATACTTCCTCTACTAGTCCCGAATTTTGATTGTACACTCTATATGCCTTGCTATTTGAGGAATACCCAAGGAGAAATCCTTCATCACACTTGCTTTGGAATTTTGATAATCTTGCTCCTTTCTTCAAGATATAGCATTTGCATCCAAAGACACGAAAATAGGAGATGTTGGGCTTTCTTCCAATAAGCAATTCATAAGGTGTCTTTTTCAACAACCGGTGGCAATATAATCTATTTGATGCATGACAAGCGGTGTTGATTGCCTCGGCCCAAAAACTATCCGATACATTGTACTCGAAGAGCATTGATCTTGCCATTTCAATCAAAGTTCTATTCTTCCTCTCAACAACTCCATTTTGCTCCGGGGTGTACTTGGTTGAGAATTCATGTTTGACTCCCTTTTCATCACAATAATCTTCAATTCTTGTATTCTTGAATTCGGAGCCATTATCACTTCTAATCTTCTTGATATTGAATTCATATTCATTTTCGGCTCTTTTGGCAAACCCTTTGAATATGGTGAATACAATTGATTTGTCACTAAGGAAGTACACCCATGTATATCTTGAGAAGTCATCAACAATGACAAGGCAATAGCTATTTCCACCAATGCTTTGATATTTGGTAGGGCCAAATAAATCCATATGCAACAATTCCAAAGGCCTTGAAGTTGACATGACACTCTTGGTAGGATGAGTATTAGCCACTTGCTTCCCGGCTTGGCAAGCACTACATAATTTATCCTTTTCAAACAAAACATCATCCTTTATACCAACAACCAAGTTGTGCTTTACTAATTTCCTGAGTTGGTTCATTCCAACATGGGCAAGTCTTCTATGCCATAACCAACCTTTGGATGACTTGGTGAATAAACAAGTGCTCAAGCTTGCATCACTAGAAGAGAAATCCACAAGATAAAGATTGCCATTACGAAATCCCTTGAAGATAAGACTATCATCCTTCACACTTGTAATCACAACACCACTTGATGAGAATTTACAAATAAGATCAAGATCACACAATTGAGCCACGGATAGCAAGTTGTAGCTCAAAGATTCAACTAGCAATACATTTGAGATAGAGAGGTCATTTGAGATAGCAATCTTTCCCATTCCTCTCACTTTTCCTTTGCTATTATCACCAAAGGTGATCCTTTCATAATCCGAACTTCCTTCTTCAATTGAGGTGAACCTTTTCCCATTTCCGGTCATATGTTGAGTGCATCCACTATCAAGCACCCAATGCCTTCCTCCAGACTTGTAGTTCACCTACAAAACAAGTTTAGTTGTTTTTAGGTACCCAAATTTGCTTGGGTCCTTGTAGATTAGTCACCAACACCTTTGGCACCCAAATGGACCTTTTCTTCATTCCATTTCCAAATGTGCCATTCATGTTTGTCCTAGTATGAACATTATTTTTACCAACAAACTTAGCATGCACAACACCATTGGATGATTTAACAAGCATGTAAGAAGCATCCATAACAACATTAGCAATTCTCTTACCGATACAATCTTTTGCAAGATGTCCGGTATTCTTGCACATAGAGCAATACAAGCCACTTTCTTTAACAAATGTGGACTTTTTAGCAACAAAGGCATTTTTGTTTTTCTTGGGGATATATCCAAGACCTTCATGCTTGAGAGTGAACCGTTGACACTTCCACATTTCATTAAAAACATTTTCACCCTTATGACACTTAGTAAGAGCATCAACAAGGTGATCAACGGTATCCCTTAATTCATGATTTTCAACAATAAGCAATGGATCACAAGCATTCACATTATTCATGCAAGTATCAATCTTAGAAGGGCATGGTATAGTAAGTAAATCATCACATGAAGTAGATATGCTAGAAGATGTAACATGAGCAATAGGCATATCATCAATCAAATTGCAAGACACACCGGCATCAATTTGGACCTTGTTGGTGTGTTGGGCTACATAAATCTTATGAGTTTCCTCAAGCTTCTCATGAGTTTCTTTTAGATCCTCATGAGATGACTTTAGCTCATCATAAGCTTCTTGGAGAGAAGAGTGCTTTCTCTTCAAGTCCTTGTACTTGCTCTTTATGCCACCCAACACATCATCAAGTTCACTAAGCATTTCAACTAGTTCATCATAAGAAGGCTCATAGTCATCATTGCATACCTTGGATTCACCTTTTGCCATGAAGCAATAATGTGAATCGAATAGGGATGGGGCTTCCTTGATAGCAATGCCGGCAAGACCCTTCTTGGAAGGCTTGTCATCTTCATCATCGGAATCGGTATCCGAACTAGCATCGGAATCCCATTCAACATAATAAGCCTTGCCATTTTTCTTCTTGGAGGACTTCTTGAGAAACTTCCTTTTTACAAATTTCTTGTTCTTTCTTGGCTCATCATCATCATCATCACTATGGATTTTCTTCTTGCAATTTGTAGAGATATGGCCAAATTCTCCACACTCATAGCATTTCTTGTTTGCAAATGGATTCTTCTTGGATGACTTGCCATTTTTGTTGAATCCCCTATATGTGCCTTTCTTCATGAATTTCTTGAACTTCCTCACCACTACATCCTCATCATCATCGGAGCCACTCTCTTCATCATCATCATCGTGAGAGACACTAGCCTTGAAAGCAACACTCTTCTTCTTCATATCGACTTGATCATCCCTAGAAGCCACTTGAGATTGCTTGAAGATATCATGAGTGAGAACTTCACCCAAGATTTCCGAAGGAGTTGTTTCTTCCAAATTTGATCTCACAAGCATGGTAACAATTGTTTCATACTTGGATGGCAAGGCTCTAAGGAACTTATGAGATATATCAACATCGGGAACTTCATGACCAAGATCCTTGAGATCATTCACCATGTTGTTCAATCTTGCAAAGGCGGCCTTCAACTCTTCATTGGGCAACAATGTAAATCCTTCAAATTTGCCCTTGCAAATAAACAACTTGGCACTCTTGACCATCTTGGTGCCCTCATGAGCTTCCAATAGAGTTTTCCACATCTCATATGCGGTCTTGAGCTTGCACACTCTATGATATTCCTCCTTGCATAGGGATCGAATGAGAATGTTCTTGGCTTGAGCATTGGCCTTGATATTTTCCTTGTCGGCGGGTGTGGGATGTGCCGGATCAAGAACCACATAACCTTCTTCCACAATGTTCAACATGGTCTCCCCCACGGCCTCAAGATGAATCAACATACATGTCTTCCAATAATCAAAGTCTTGACCATCAAAGAATGGCGCGTGACCAACGTTCACCGTGTTACTAGCCATAATCCTTCTCCCGGAAGATGAATTCCAATCAATTTAGGGAGAACCCGCTCTGATACCACTTGTAGGATCGAAGGACCCCGGCTAGAGGGGGGGTGAATAGCCGAATTAACACATTAAAAGCTAACTATCCGACTAATTACGAAATTTAAAGACAATTGGATAAAAGCAAGCACAAGACAACTAAACCTAGGTTTGAACTAAAGTAGGTTGACAATCTTAGGTGATATACATCATGCAACTTCTAGTATGTAAACAACAAAAGAACAACATGACAAGAGACAAAGGATATTTTCCCGTGGTATCGGTGATTTGCCGATCACCCCTAATCCACGTTGAGGTGGATTCAAGCGTATGATATGCTACTCTCCTCAAGTATCCACTTCTCCACCACCAAGAAGTGCTCACAAAGAACAACTTGAGATATAACACAATCAATATCTTGAACCTCTCCAAACCTCGATTCCACTAGGGTTGCTCTTCACCACTCCGGCGAGGCGAGCACCGCACCTCTCACAAGAGTCCGGGCCTCCTTCACACACTTCTTGAAGGGCTCACGGATTTGACTCCTCCAAGCCGTCTAGGAGGCGACAACCTCCAAGAGTAACAAGTCGATGACGCTTGCTTGAGGATCCCAAGTGCCACAATGCTCAACTCACTCAAGTTTAGGGCACTCACACTCACACACTTGCAATCTTTCCACTAGGACTTTGTGTGAGAGAGGAATAAGCTCCAAAGGGTGTACAATACTTTTCAAATGGCCAACCTCTCCTCTATGCACGGCATAGAGGGGCTATAAATAGCTCATTCTTTGAAAACTAGCCGTTACAGCTTTCTGTGCGCTGGACGGTCTGACCGTGACTCCACACGGTCGGACCGTCGTACAACCCAACGGCTAGTTTGACTTTCAAACTTGTTCTGACACGAGCCGGACGGTCAGACCGACATCCCACACGGTCAGACCGTTGGGACACTTTTAGTTTTCACCCGAGACCAGCTTCTCTGTCGACACCAGACATGTGACGGCGGTCAGACCGTGGCTTGGGACGGTCAGACCGTCGGGCCATCTCCCGAGCCACCAGAGAACTCAATCCTCTGGCCGTCTCTGGGGAGCACCCACGGTCAGACCGTGGATCCCGACGGTCAGACCGTCGGGCCACCACCCGAGCCACCCGAGTACCAACTTCTCTGGCCGTCTCTGGGAGGCACCTACGGTCAGACCGTGGATCCTCACGGTCAGACCGCCAGGAGCGTTCTGCCAGCCCTCCTTTCTATATCCCTTAACTGTCTCTCACCGAACCACTCACAACGATAGGCTTTGAGCATTTGTGGCAACCATGGATACTCAAGGTCATCTCATCGACCCCTCTTGATAGTACGGCATTTAACCTATAATCCGGTCACTCAACTCTAATCTCCTTGTGACCGGCAAAACAGAAAAACCCTATCAAGATACCTTTGCCTTGAGCCATCCATATGTATACCACTTCGTCCATCATTCCATTCCTTATTATGACTATAACCACAATTATCTCAACAACGTAGTTAGTCAAAAATAAGGGTCGTCATTAATTACCAAAACACTAAAGCGGGCCTAGATGCTTCACTTAGAAGTTGACTGGCGGTTAAGGCAGCGCCGCCGTTCCTGTTCTCCGGTAATAGAGGATCATCACCATGAATCTCAAGGGGCAGCAGCATCGAGCAACAATCGTATTTCGGTGGGTCCAGCCGCCTCAGGCGAGCCCAACAAAAGAGTGATGGAGGCTTGCTATCCTCCACCAGAACCAAGGGGTCAACATGCGGCGGCATTTGATGTTATGGTTGCCCAAGAAACCAGATACCAGAGCAGCCAAAGAGGCAAGCGACTCACTTGCCGATGTTGGGAGTAAAACCCCCCTAGTGGGCCCGGCATACAATGATGATGTGCCATCTATGGTGTCCCCAACGCTCGTACGATTTACAGTTCCTGAAACCCCTGTAGTTTTGGAAGGCAACTTGGACGTTCCTGTGAGGCTGGTGGAGCTGGCGTCTCCCGTTTCGGTCGAGACTACCGTTCCCGCCCAGGAGGTCAACAATGACATGTCGACGGTTTGCGTTGAGGAAGCCCTTTCTTCACCAAGCGGAGACACTGAAGATCCAGGGATGCCACCAGGATTCAGTAGCGAAATTGATGTTGAGCTACTTGGTAACGACGTGTTGACAACTCCTGGCCACACCGAGCTGGAACAAAATATGGCATGGCCTAAAGACGTAACCCGGGAGGCTTTGCCGCTCACTTGGTTGCCCGCGGAGGATGCCCTGCCTATGGAGCTCTCGCTGGAAGTTGACCCGTAGATCAGGCAGAACACGTTTTTTGTATACTCGCGAAGACCGAGGACCCCGGCCACCAATCCACCGGCCGAGCAGCTTGAAGCTCACCATCAGCCAGCAACACCTCAGCCGGTTGTACAAGCGGAAGATCAAGATCAACAGCTACCCTCTTTCTTGGACAAGATCACAACGCGGGTGCAAACAGTGTTGGTGGTTTCGAAACCTCGGCGTCGCCCTGCACGCCGAGCTGTCACTACGGACCCACCTCGTCAAAGCCGCCGAATCGCGAAACTACCACCCGAGGTCATGGATCACAAGGCTGCTGCCATAGTCTGTCGGCGCCTTGGCTTCAGAGAATCAGGTACCGCCTGAAGCTCTACAAAAGTATACGGAGTTTTTCAAGAAACCACTCATAAGGAGGCATGTGGAAGCGTTGACTAAGCTGGTTGGAAAAGAAGTGCCTTTGGAAGAACAATTCCGGGCAGTTGAGGTTATGGCAATTGCTTGCTGAACCCATACTGTCGGTTGGTGTTAGTTGGAGTTGTCTTTTGTGGATTTAATCAATGGATTCCTCTAAATTTCTGATCTGAAACATGCGTGGTTTGAATGATCGTGCACGACGTGACAATGTTCACAAGGTAGTTGACACTTGCCGCCCGGTTCTAGTGTGCTTGCAGGAGACCAAACTATCCATGATAACCGATCGAGATGTGTTGTCTTTCCTCGGGCCGGATTTCAGACCGTACGCCTTCCTGCAGGCCCAAGGCACCCGTGGCGGGATTCTTGTTGCTTGGAAGGATTCTTTAAATGCCACCGCGAGGAGAGTCCATCATCATTTAGTTTCTGTCCAGTTTGACAGTGACGACCATTCATGGTGGTTCACGAGCGTCTACGGCCTGCATCAAGATGGTGAAAAGCTCGCCTTCCTCGATGAGCTGCGGGACATACGTTCCGTGTGTGCAGGTCCATGGTGTATTGGGGGAGATTTCAACATGATTTACTCAGCTGAAGACAAAAGTAATGATAACCATAGCAGAGCCATGATAGGAAGGTTCAGGAGGTTTGTGAATGATTTTGAGCTCAAGGAGATACCTTTATTGGGTCGTCGGTATACTTGGTCTAATGAGAGGGACGCTCCAACACTAGTAAAATTGGATCGTGTAATGTGTACTAATGATTGGGAGGCTCTCTATCCGGATTGTATCTTGCAAAGTCAGGCGACGGAAATCTCTGATCATTGTCCACTAGTTCTCGGTCTCACTTAGGGTATTCATGGCGAGAGACGTTTTCATTTTGAGAGTTTTTGGACCAAACTCCCAGGTTTTCATGACACGGTTCAGACTTCATGGAATGAACCCATGCGTGGATCATGCCTCATGCCCTATTGAGAGAGTGTTCCTCAAGCTCAAGCGCCTAACTCGTGCTCTACAATCTTGGAGCCAACGGCAAGTGGAACATATTAAAACTAAACATGCTCTAGCCCGTGAAATCCTTCATAGGTTGGAAATTGCACAAGATCAAAGGTCGTTAACATGATAGGAGAGTTGGCTGCGTGGCAAACTCAAGAAACATTGCCTAGTCCTTGCATCGCTTGAAAGGACTATAGCCAGACTACGGTCGCGCATCAGATTCCTCAAAGATGGAGATGCAAACACTGCACTTTTTCACAGAACGGTTGGGTTCCGAAAAAAGAAAAACTTTGTTGCTAAATTACTTAAAGATGATCAGGTAGTCATTGGACAAGAGGAGAAGCAAGACATCATGTTTGACTTTTTTGATGGTCTGCTGGGCACAGCTTTGTCTCGCCAATCAACCCTTGATTTGTCTTTCTTCCATCGGCAAGGCATTGATCTCTTAGTGCTTGATGAGCCCATTACAGAAGATGAAGTATGGGACACTATCAAAGCTTTGCCGGCTGATAGAGCGCTTGGGCCCGATGGCTATATAGGGAGGTTCTATAAGTCTTGTTGGCAAGTAATCAAAGCCGAGTTTATGGCAGCGATCATCACTTTGCAGCAGGGGGATGCAAGGAAGCTATGGCTTTTGAACTCGACATATCTTACGCTAATCCCAAAGTTGCCAGAAGCCCTAGTGCCTAAAGATTTTCGACCCATAAGTCTGATTCACAGTTTCGCTAAATTGGTGAAGAAAATCATGGCAAACAGATTGGCTCCTTTCCTCAACACTTTGGTCGCAACCAATCAGAGTGCTTTCATTCGTGGGAGAAGCATCCATGACAACTTCATTTTGGTGCAGCAAAACATTAAGTTTCTTCATCGAACAAAGATTTCCAGTTTATTCTTGAAGCTTGATATCTCAAAAGATTTTGACTTGGTTTCGTGGACGTTCCTCTTAGAAATTTTGGAGCACTTGGGTTTTGGTCCTGTTTGGTGTAATCTGATCCGGAACCTCCTCCAGACTTCGTCACCAAAAATTCTCTTGAATGGTGAGCCGGGTAATGAAATACGACATTAGAGGGGCCTCCAGCAAGGTGACCCGCTTTCCCCCATGATCTTTATTCTTGTCATGGATGTGATGAATAGCTTGTTCACCAAGGCTGGAGACATGGGTTTGCTTGCTCCTTTAGCACGATGTAACCCGCTGCAACGGATTTCTTTGTATGCGGATGATGTCACCCTCTTCATCAAGCCCACGGAGCAGGAAATGAATTTAATCATGGACATTCTTTCTAGTTTTGGAGAGGCTTCGGGATTACACACCAACTTGTAGAAGAGTTGTATGATACCAATCAAGTGTGAGGAAACCGAATTAAATATTGTCAACAACACTTTGCCATGTCCAACATCAGAGTTCCCGTGCACATAATTGGGGTCGCCTATCTCCAACACCAAGCTAAATAAGTCTGAGTTGTTGTTGTGGATTGACAAGATTGGAGACAAGTTGCCCTGTTGGCAAGCATCCCTCATGAACATGGCAGGCCGAGTTGCTTGGGTACGGTTTGTCCTTACAGCCATACCTATATACGTCCTCATAGCCATGAATGTGCCCAAATGGTTTATCAATGCTATCAATAAAATTTATCGAGCGTTCACATGCAAAGCGAGCAGTGAGTGTAGCAAAGGGTCAGGCATATGATAACCTTTATCAGCGACTAGGCACGAAGGAAGGGGAGAAGGACATCTATCGGATGGCTAGGATCCGTGAGCGGAAGACGAGGGACATCAACCAAATCAAATGTATCAAGGACGGGGTAGACCGACTCTTGGTGAGAGATGAGGAGATCAAGGACAGATGACGAGAGTACTTTGATAAGTTGTTTAATGGTGAGAAGGGTCCTATACTTGAGTTGGATGACTCATTTGATGATAACAACAGACGCTTTGTGAGGAGAATTCAGGAGGCTGAGATAGAGCAAGCTTTGAAGAGGATGAAGAGTAGTAAAGCGATGGCCCTGATGGTATCCCCATCGAAGTATGGAGATGCTTGGGTGTCAGAGCCATAGTATAGTTAACTAAGCTTTTTAACCTCATCTTTCGGTCAAACAAGATGCCAGAAGAATGGAGGAGTATAGTAGTACCGATCTTCAAGAACAAGGGAGATGTTCAAAATTGTACTAACTATCGTGGGATTAAGTTGATAAGCCATACGATGAAGCTCTGGAAGAGAATTATCGAGTATCGCCTAAGAAGAGTGACAAGTGTGACGCAAAACCAGTTTGGGTTCATGCCTGGAAGATTGATCATGGAGGCGATTTTCTTAATGCGACAATTGATGGAGAGATATCGGGAGCAAAAGAAGGACTTGCACATGGTCTTTATTGACCTCGAGAAGACGTATGATAAAGTGCCAAGAAATATCATGTGGTGGGCCTTGGAGAAGCACAAAGTCCCAACTAAGTACATTACCCTCATCAAGGGCATGTACAGGGACGCGAGGACATGTGTTCGGACATGTGATGGCGACACTAATGACTTTTCGATTAAAATAGGACTACACCAAGGATCAGCATTGATCCCTTATTTATTTGCTCTGGTGATGGACGAGGTCATGCGAGAAATACAGAGTGATGTTCCTTGGTGTATGCTCTTTGCTGATGATGTGGTGTTAGTTGACGAGAGTAGGGATAGGGTTAATAGGAAGTTGGAGCTGTGAAGGCACACATTAGAGTGCAAGGGATTCAGACTTAGTAGGGCCAAGACCGAGTATATGATGTGTGAGTTTAGCGCGACTAGACATGAGGTTGGAGACGTTAGCCTTGATGGACAATTGGTGGCCAAGAAGGATACATTTCGTTATTTAGGATCGATGTTGCAAAAGGACGATAACATCGATGAAGATGTTAGGCATAGAATTTCAGCCGGCTGGTTGAAATGGCGGCAAGCATCCGGCGTCTTATGTGACAAGAGGGTGCCACAAAAGCTAAAAGGTAAATTCTATAGGACGGCAATTCGTCCGAGGATGTTATACGGTGTTGAGTGCTGGCCTACAAAAAGACGACATGTTCAATAATTGAGTGTAGCAGAGATGCGTATGTTGCGTTGGTTTTGCGAGCATACAAGAAGAGACCAAATACGGAATAAAGATATCCAGGATAGGATAGGAGTGACACCTATCGAGGAGAAATTGGTTCAACATCGGTTGAGATGGTTCGGACATGTCCAACGGAGGCCTCCAGAGTCACCGGTGCGTAGTGGGGTTCTAAAGAGATGCTGATGGACCCCTCACCTCCTGGCGCCCGTCCCGCTCCTATCAGCCCCACGCCGGCGGCCACCTCCACCCCCTCCCTCTCTTCTAAGGCGCCAGGTTCCTCCTCCTCCTTGTCCCCTCTCGCCTCCCCATTTCGTCCGTCTGGTAGGTCCAACTCGCAGCGCTGGGAGGAGTGTAGTCCGGGCTCCGACGGCGAACCTTCCCCGCTCCAGCGTCCCTCCTCCTACAAGGACGCCCTCCTCGTGCCATCGTCCCCGCCTCCTACCAAGGCGCCGCCTAAGAGAGCTGTCGTAGATCGGGCGGCCCCACGTTCTCAGGTCCGTTTTGCCAACCTGCCGAGGACCAACGCCGGCGCGGCGAACGTTGATGGGTGGCAGCACGCCGTCTCCAAGAGTGCTCGCCGAAAGATGGCACGACAGGCGTGTCGGCCTCGTCGATCGGTCCCTGAGGATCTCCGAGGTCGGTGCTTCAACTGCCTGTCACGCTCCCACCGCGCCATCTCCTGCCGGCGCCGTACCCGTTGCCTGCGCTGCCATGAGCTGGGTCATCGCTCATACTCCTGTCCGCTCAAGGTCGCCGAGCGGCATTGGCTAGAAAAACCGCAGCTTGAGTGGCGACCGGTGAAGACGGCGCCCGGTTCTCCCCCGCTGCGGAAGGTAGCTAGGGCCTCTAATCACGTGAGCGAGGAAGAAGATGATTCAAGACCACGGCGTCGGGCGCGCCGCAGGCGGCGGCGTCCTGGATGCCGGGATGGCGAGGCCCTTCCTTCTCCCGCAGCCATGGATGTCGAGCACGTGGCCCCCTCCGTGGTGGAGTCGACTGCGGCTGCTCCGTCCAGCCTTGCCGGAAAGCTTCACCGTCCGTTGTGCGTCATCGAGAGGTCCTCGCACATCATCCGGGCGAAAGCCGACCTCCGTCGAGCCCTCCTCACGGTGGTCGGAAATCAGCCGGCGGTTTCTACGGAACAAGTCCTCAACGAGATCGCCTCTCAAGTCAATGTTGCGCGGGAATCCATGACGCTGGTGCTAGCAGACCCTGAAGACTTCCTCCTCATCCTCCCCGACCCGGGCACGGCTGATCGTGTCTTCAACCATGGACAGTTGCTTCATGGCCCCGGGTTCAGTCTACATGTCAAGCGGTGGACTAGGCTCGCTCTTGCGCAATGGGCGGAGCTGCCGGACCTTATCGACGTTGAGCTCAAGGGTATCCCGGCGCACGCCTGGAGCCAATCCACGGCACAGCAGCTGATTGGCAGTGCGTGTTGGGTCTGCTCCCTCTCCCCCGAGACAGTGGCAATGCGGGACCTGTGCTCCTTCCGGCTGTCGGCATTGTGCTTCCGGAGGGAGCTAGTCCCAGGCACCGTCGACTTGTTCATCCCCGAGCCCCCTGACGTCACGGCGCCGCCAAAGCAGGGGTTAATCTACCCCGTTCCAGTCAGCCTGGTGGGCCGGCCAGCTGTTGGCGTGCAGCCGCCATCGCCGCCGCCGGATCAGCCCCACAATGACGACGATCGCGAGAGAAGGCAGCGGCGCCGCCGGAGCCGGTCTTCTCCACCAAGTGCTCGTCCGTCGGCCGGCCATCAGAGCGCGCCGCCGCGCGGGCCTGTGCATTCAAGGCTGGGGCCCAACCCACCCGCCTCTCACCACGTGGCATTGGAGGATGCCATCCGTTCGCCTTCAGCACAATGCTCCATGCAGAATGATGAGCCTCCCTTGACTCCTCCCCGGGCCACGCTGGTTTTCAAGGATGAACCGGCTGATGCCTCGGCTCCCCAAGCGCATCAATGCTCCCCAGCCGCCGGAAGTGACGAGGGGGCTTTCAAGGCGGCTATCTTGGCTTCCCCCACAGGCAACGGGATAGCTGGGGATTCAGAGCCGACACAGGATGCCTCGACTCCCGCCAGTGTCGCCTTGGCTCCCACCAGCAGTATTGAAGAGACTCTCGTGGAGTGTTCCGTGGCTGCCTCGGTCTTCGCCGGTGATAATGACGGCGATGGGTTGCGGTCTGAGCAGGTGGGCCTATCTCTTGGGCCTTATCGCTCCCCCCCCCCCCCCCAAAGCCTTCAAGCCCGCCAAGATGTGCCAGCCCATCTGAAGAGGCAACTGCAGGGCCTCTCTCTTCCAGCCTGAGACCTTCCTCTCCAACACCGGTTTCGGTCTCTAGTGACAGCCCACGACGTCAGGCAGATGGCCTTTGCACTACTGCTCCTCTTGCGGTTGAGTCAAGTGCGCCCAGTCAAAAAGACTCCATGGATAGGCAGGCGACGGCCATGGCTGGCTCGTCTGCAAGGCAGCAACTATTGCAAGACAGCTTTGTTTCTGAGGAAGCGAACACCGAGGTTTCCGTCCAGGTTGAGCCACCGCGGTAGCTGGAGCCGTTGTGCGAGGCCTTCACCCCTCCGAGACTGACCTCGGCCCAGCTTCAGTCGCGGCCGGCCTCAGTAGTGCGCGTTTATTCTCGTCATCGCCGCAGTTCAAGCAGGGCTACAACCCCCACGGGAGTGTCTCCACCTCACTGAATGACCACCCCACAAGCCCATTTCATGAACCGCATCAAGCAGGCAGTGGGAGCCATGCTTCCCGTGCCAAAAGTCAACAAGCGACGAGGAAAGAGAGCATCACCTTGGCAGACAACTCGGCGGAATCGCAGAATAGCTAGGTTGGGTGCGGAAGTGATTCCATCAGCTGCAACCAAGCCACGAAAGACGGTGATGCGTTCACTTGGGCTTGGAAATGGTCAGGAACGCATCAAACCAGAGGACATGGAAAGATATCTAAAATTCTTCAAAGCACCTGTCTCTGATGGTCACATTCACGCCGCCAACTTTGGGCTCACTGTCCTTTCTGATTTCGATGGGGGCAGTCTCAACACATGTGTGTGTTGATAGAGCTGCTGGTCGGTCTTCTCTGTTTTTCTTATGGATCCTTCCCACATTGTTGTTTGGAACGTACGGGGTCTGAATTCCTCGGCCCGGCAAGACTCCGTACGTCTGTTGGTGGAGTCAGTAAAAGCGGATATTGTGTGCTTGCAAGAGACTAAAATGATGGCAGTGGATCGCCGACTTATCTTATCTATGTTGGGCTCTGATTTTGATAACAATTTCATCTCTCTTCCTTCTAATGGCGCCAGCGGGGGTATCTTGCTAGCTTGGAATTCCAGGTTGGGCGCCATAGGGGGAAGCAGATTGGATAATCATAGTGTTTCGGTTCAGTTTTGTCCAGTTGAGGGGTCGACCTGGTGGTTAACTTGTGTTTACAGACCACAAGGCAATGAAGAGAAGATCGCCTTCATACAAGAGCTGCGCACAATAAGAGAGCAGTGTGCAGGTCCTTGGGCTATCACCGGGGACTTCAATTTAATTTACAAAGCCGAAGACAAAAACAATGCTAATCTTAATTGAGCCATGATGGGACGTTTTAGAAAGCTCATCAATGACACAGCAATCAAGGAGATCCCATTGCAAGGTCGTCAATTTACCTGGACAAGTTCAAGCACGGCAGCAGTCCCAACCTTAGTGAAGCTCGACCGTTTCTTTTGCTCAGTGGATTGGGAGCAAAAGTTTCCTGATTGTCTCCTCAACAATGCGGCTTCGGATGATTCAGACCACTGCCCATTAATCCTTGGGCTTAAGGATTGCAAGCCGGGGAAGAAAAGGTTCCACTTTGAATCTTTTTGGCCACAATTCGAGGGTTTCCAAGAGGCGGTACAGCAGTCTTGGTCTTCGTTCCAGCAGAAACCGTGCCCGCTGGAAACCTTATCGCTCAAATTTAAAGCCACAACCAGGGGTCTCCAAAGTTGGAGTGGCAAGAGAGTGGGGCACATTAAATTGCAGCTTGCTTTGGCGAAGGAGATTACTCAGCAGTTTGACATAGCCCAAGAGACTCGTCAGCTAACAGTCCAAGAGCTATGGCTGCGCAACTGTTTGAAGAAGCACTCGCTTGCCCTCTCCTCTCTGATAAGAACAATAGCGAGGATCAGATCTCGTATCAATTGGCTCAAGGATGGTGACACAAATACCGGTCTTTTTCACAGTTTTTCTAGGCACCGTAAGAGGAAAAATTTTATTGGGCAGCTCAAAGATGGTGAGCAGGTTGTCACTGATCATGATGCCAAGGCCGAAGTGCTTTTCAATTTTTACAATGACTTGTTGGGCTCGAAATGTGAGAGGGAACATACTCTTGACTTGGATTTTCTCGGGATCGAGCAGCACAATCTTGAAGCTTTGGAAGCACCCATCTCTGAAAATGAAGTCTGGGATACCATTAAGCAGCTGCTGGCGGACAAGGCCCCAGGGCCCGATGGCTATACAGGCAGGTTCTACAAGTGCTGTTGGCCAATAATCAAGACTGATGTCATGGCTGCAATCTCGGCATTTTGGAGAAGGGATTTCAGGCAGTTCCGGTTGTTGAACTCAGCATACATTACCTTGTTGCCCAAGAAACAAGGGACTGTGGAAGCGAAGGTCTTTCGCCCCATCAGCCTTATTCACAGTTTTGCCAAGCTTTGCATGAAAATCTTGGCCAACCGGCTTGCTAGCAGATTGGACAGCATGGTGTCCAAAAATCAGAGTGCTTTTATCAAGGGGAGGTTCATTCAAGATAATTTCATGCTTGTCCTACAAACAGCAAGATTTCTCCACTCTCAAAGGCAGCCGAGAATTCTTTTGAAGTTGGATATCTCTAAAACATTTGATTCTGTCTCGTGGCCTTTTCTCATGGAAATCTTGCGGAGCCTGGGATTTGGGCCAATCTTTCGGGATATGATCTGCTGATTATTATCTACTTCCTCCACACGGGTGCTCTTGAATGGTGTTCCTGGGGATTTTATTTCTCATCGACGAGGCCTACAGCAGGGGGATCCCCTATCTCCCATGTTGTTCATTCTTGTCATGGATGCACTGAATCTCATGGTCGCCAAAGCCGTGGAGGCGGGACTGCTCTTGCCACTCTCCTCGAGGTCCATCCAACATCACCTCTCACTATACGCTGACGATGTTGTGCTCTTTCTTAGGCCCGTGGCATCAGACATTAGCATTACAGTGGCATTGCTAGAACTCTTTGGAGAGGCTTCCAGGCTCAAGACCAACATTCAGAAGAGTAGTGTGGCTCCTACACACTGTTCGGCCGAGGATATTGAAATGGTCCAAGACCGGCTCCCTTGTCAGCTTAGCGAGTTCCCGATCAAATACCTTGGGCCGCCTTTGTCTCTGAAGAAGCTGACCAAGACACAGTTGCAACCCTTGATAGACCGACTAGCCGATCTACTTCCAGGTTGGAAGGCAGACTTGATGAGCCGGCAAGGCAGGGCGGTACACGTCCAGCATGTTATGATGGCAACAATCATGTACCATGCCATGGCTCTTGATCTTCCTCATTGGGCAATCAAGGCTTTAGGCAAAATATGAAGGGGCTATTTGTGGTGTGGCCGGAGAGATGCACAGGGAGGGCATTGTCTTATTGCATGGTCAAAAGTAACTCGTCCCAAAGAACTTGGGGGTCTTGGCATCTCAGATCTCCAAAGACTCAACATGGCATTGAGAGTGAGATGGCTCTGGGTCAAGAAGGTGGCGCCCGATAAAGCTTGGGCTTCTTTACCAATTCAGTCTAGTGAAGGGGTCAAGGCTCTCTACTCCCTAGCAATGAGCACAAAAATTAGAAATGGGTCAAGCACACTGTTTTGGGAGCACATGTGGCTATTTGGACAGTGCATTCAGGACCTTTCTCCTCTGATTTTTGGGATGGTGCCCAAAAGAATCTCCAACAAACGTACAGTGAGGAGTTCACTGATTTATGTTGGGTTCATGATATACATGGAGTTGCTTCTATGGAGGTCATCACAGAATTCATCAAACTCTGGGACGTTATCTCGGAAGTACTGCTCCAACCAGAGGTCGAAGATACTCATTTCTGGAGGTTTTCGGCCACCGGAAAATACACGGCGAAATCTGCTTATGATGCCCTCTTCCAAGGAGCTATAGCCTTTGAGCCCTGGGAACGGATATGGAAAACTTGGGCGCCTGGAAAGTGTCATTTCTTCATGTGGTTGGCTGCTCATCGACGTTGTTGGACAGCGGACAGGTTGGCAAAAAGAAATTTGCCGCATCCGGAGTATTGTTTGTTATGCGATCAGGAGAAGGAAACAATCGATCACCTTCTTGCAGGCTGTGTGTTTGCACGGCAGTTTTGGCTCTTCCTATTGCAGCGCATTGGTCACGGCACTTAGCTCCAAATCCAGATGATCAGAACTTTGTGGAATGGTGGGCGAGAGCAGCAGAATCGGCAAACAGCAGTGTGAGAAAAGGGATCAACTCCTATATCACACTTGGGGCTTGGGTACTGTGGCATCACCGGAACGATTGTGTCTTCAACAGCGCCTCGCCGAGTCTTGCTGTTGTCCTCAGAATGGCAGGTGATGAGGTGAGAATGTGGAACATGGCAGGGGCCAAAGGATTAGCCCTGCTAACTGGTCGTACTGAGGGTAATGTTGGGTAGTCTAGCTATTACCCAATCTGGTCGTTTATATTTTTCATAAGTAATCTCTTTCAGTGTCAAGAGGGTCTAGGTGAGTCGTGAGTTGGTGTGAGTTTTAGGGTGTGGCTGCTGCTGTAAATACTTCTCTTCTCCTATTAATGAAATGATGCACAGTTCTCTTGCACGTTCGAGAAAAAAGAGAGATGCTAATGTTAAGAGAGGTAGAGACCGACCTAACTTGATTTGGGATGAGTCGGTTAAAAAAGACCTGAAGGCGTGGGATATCCCTAAGGAGCTAGCTATGGATAGGAGCGCTTGGAGACTAGCAATAGATGTGCTGGAACCGTGACCTTTTTTTCCCTCCTTCTTGCTTACTCGTTTCTTCTTTCCTTTGGCTTTTGTTCCTTTTGTTTTTGTCTTTTTTTTCTCCGTTTTCTTCTCTTTCTTTTGGCTTTTGTTCATTTGTCTCTTCTTTTTTGGGTTCCTATGGGTTTCATCTCTAGCCTATCCCAATTTGCTTGGGATAAAAAGGCTTTGTTGTTGTTGTGGTGGTGGTGGTGGGTCATGCCTTGTGGCATGGGACAAAGTACAGCGACCATTGGACTTGGGAGGGCTCGGTATCCTAAACCTTGAGATCATGAGTTGGGCACTCCAAATCCGATGGCTGTGGTTTCAAAAAACAGATCAAAACCGAGCTTGGAAGGGTCTGGATATACATGTGCACCCCAATGCATGTGCCTTGTTTGCTATTGCACTAGAATCACATGTTGGGGATGGTCGCAACACCCTTTTTTTGGACAGATAAGTGGATATTGGGCTGCTCAATTTCAGACTTAGCACCATTGGTCTATGCAGCAGTGCAACCGAAAACACGCCAACAGAGAATAGTAGCACAAGGAATGTTTGATCAGTCATGGCTTACAGATATTCAGGGAGGTTTGTCGATGATTGGGCTGTTTGAATACTTTCAACTATGTATGTGCTACTTGAGATGAATCTTTCTCAAACTGAGGATGTGCATAGATGGAGGCTTCATGGGTCAGGCCACTACTCATCGAATTCGGCGAGCCTTCTTCAATGGTGCCATCACGTCTGAGCACTGGCGTAGGCTGTGGAAATCTTGGGCGCCACCAAAATGCAAGGTTTTTCTTTGGTTAGCAATTAGAAACCGATGTTGGACAGCTGACCGCCTTGCAAAACGAGGTCTGCCACACCCGTTGAAGTGCCTGTTCTGTGACCAAGAAGAGGATGTGCAGCACATTCTGACCACCTGCGTGTTTGCAAGAGAATTTTGGTTTAAGGTCCTATCACAGCTAGGATTTTCAGGTCGATCACCAAGCATGAATGAATTGTCCTTTGCAGAGTGGTGGAGAAAGGTTGTTAAGAGAGTCCCAAAGAACACTAGGAAAGGGCTCAACTCAGCAATCATCATGGGCGCCTGGGTCCTATGGAAACATGGCAACGCGTGTGTTTTTGATGGAGCGCAGGCCAACATGACTGAACTGGTTCGAGTGTTCAATGAGGAGCACCATCTCTGGTGTATGGCTGGAGCAAGAGGGCTACGGGCCCTTGGCCAGGATCAGCCGGCCGAGGTGGTGGTGCCGGATTAGTGGAGTAGGAGTAGGTTTGTGGTCAGGTCTCACCTCTGCGTGTTTTATTCATATTAGTACAAACCTTATTTTGTAACCCAACCCCTCATAGCTTGACCCGGAGTGAGGTGGTGAAGATTGTAAGGGGCTAGCCTTTCTCTCTCTTAATACAAAGATACGAAGCTCTCCTTTATATTCGAGAAAAAAAAAGTTTCTAGTACACTTTAATACAAATGAAAGTTTCTCTGATAAGAAATTTACCACTCTGTTTGACTTCCGTCCGTTACCGTGAGTCTTCTCCAATGGATGCTTCAATGAGTAAATTCCAGCCCCATGGCCAAGCCGAGCTGACCCCCACTGCTGCCCATCTCGAGCTTTCCGTGGGTTGCCATCACGACCGGCAAAGCCCCCCCCCCCCCCCCCCCCCCGCCCAGTCTTCATCGTGTGCTTGCCTCGGTGGAGCAGTCCGCAGGGTGCGAGGTGAGCGCGCCGCACATGGAGGACAGGCTGAACTTGGCGCACGGAGGTCACGAGCACCATGCCCGTTCCGAACTTCCGACGCCATTGACGAAGGTACCGACCGTGAATGTGGGTGGAGCTGGCTGTGAGATCCTGAGCATTATTGAAAACATGCACACTGCGAACATTTATGAAGAAGCTTGGCAATTGGCCACTGTTTCCACAAGCCATGATGGATCGAGTCTGAATCATGTCTAGGAATCCAACTGGCAGATCAAATTCCACAACTGTTCAGGAATCCGACGCAATGCAAAGGGATCGCAGGGAGGATTGGGAGATTGGAATTGACCTGACAGGATTGGGAGAGAGGGATTTGGATTTTTGGTTTCACTTAGGGGCAAGAGGAGGAAGAAGGCAAATTTGTGGAGGCTGGGGGAGCAAATGACTCAATTCGGGTACACGTCCTGCTTAGAGGAGCTTTGCTAATGAGAGCAGAGTAAGTCGCTGTGGTTGCTTGGAGACGACGGCTGGAGCTAGGGACGAGATTGAGGAAGATGACGGGGACGACAGAGAGGAAGGCATAATGGATGGAAAACATGACGGAGTGATATATTTCTAAACTGAGAATCTTTCGCTGGTATTAAAGTGTACTAAAATAGTTTGATGGTAAATTTCTGAAACCAAGATTTTTCAGTGTCAAGAATCCAATTTTCCTTAAAATTATGATTCGATCAATTGGTTCTGCAATTATGTTGAGAAATGAGCATATGTACCTTAAGTCACTAAGTTCAAGGGTAAGATCACTTATTTTCATAAAATTCGATGGATAGGTAAAAAATATAAACTTCAGTTCTGTATTTATCTAAAATCGAATCAGAAAGACCAGTTCCCCCGTTTTGCTCATGACACGATGGCACTCAGGAACTAAAGACCAACAAGCAAAATAATCGTAATTGAAACAACAATTGCAATGCTAAAATTTACAGGATAAGCAAGGAGAGGCTTAGCAAGATTTACCAGCATCGCAGGAATCGCCACGGCTACCATGCTCGTGAACGCCAGGGATGTCTGCGCCGACAAAAGGCATCTTGTAAGTGCAAGATTATTGCAGGGCAAGAACAAAGCCTAGAGAACCCCCCCCCCCCCCCCCCCCCCCAAAAAAAAAAAAAAAAAAAAAAAACTGCCACTCTTAGCTCAGCTGCGTCTCACCATGACGGCGACGGCGGTCAGGAGGAAGAACACCGGGTCACCGGCGGGTCCCGCGCGGGCTGGGATGGCAGCGCCTACGGTTGCTACGTATTCCTGGTGCTTCTCCCCGAGATTATCGACCCCCGGCTCTTCATTTACCACCACCTCGCCGTCCCCCTCCCCGAGACCCGCCGCGGCGGCGCGTTTCTTGGGGAGAAGAGGATGGGGCGACGGCGGTTGTCCGAAGGAGGCCAAAGGAACACGAGCGCCGCGACGGCGGGAGAAGAGTGGTGCGGAGACCGAGACGGAGGCGGGGCCAAGGGGGCGGCGGAAAGGCGGCACCGGAGGGCGGTGGCTGTGGTACTGCTGGTGCGTTGCCATGGCGGAGGGGACGAGTTCCGCCTCAGCCGTGATCCAAGCCAATGTGTTATTTGTCCGTCCAATAGCCAACAAGCATGGACGATGCGATCTCGTCCCATTCCCTCCATTACTCGCTGCTGCTAAGTGAAGCCCTTAATATGAGTATTTAAGGTATAGACTAATTTTAGGCTATCTTCAAGGGCAGCGTATCCTGTGCAAACTAAAAACCTGTGAAAACTATGCAAACTTGGACACTAACCATCTGATGGTCATTTCATGGTTAGATAGGGAGGTGGGTTAAATTTTCACTTAAACACCCACTGTTAGGCCATCTAACCTACTTTTATTTTGCAAATCACCCCTTAATCGTATTAACACCTCCACGTCTGGCTCTCCAAGGATGGATCGTTCGTCCAGGACTCCAGGGGATCGGGATGCCGCCGCCGATCGTTTGTTCGTCCAGGAGAAAGCCCGCCGCGCGCCTAGGGGAAAGGGACGCCGCGTCCAACGTCCAGGTGTATCGATCGCTCCCACGCCGCGCCCAGATCAGATTGCTAGCGGACATACTGGAGCCTTCAAAAACTCAGAAACTTTGAGTGCTTATGCAGCCAGGCAAGCAGCAAGCTCGTCTCAGAATTTGCGCTGGTCATGCTTACTAACTACACTTGTGAGCACGGTGGATGAAAGTTTTTGCCGTAGCCTGAAAACTCCGAAACACACAGCCGCCATGGCCAGGTCATTGCCTTTATGTTAGCAGATCAACAGTTTCAGTTTGACACAGACACGGAGTTCAGCGGACTGCCGGCGGTAGCCTCGGCAATGAGGCTCCCTGTCTCGGCACATATGATGAACTGTAGCAGCATGGCACGACAAATAATAAGCAGACTACTAGTTAATACTATTCCACATGGCTGCTTCAGAACTTCAGAGATGTGTGCATGAGCGCATCAATATGTACATGAACGCATTATTACAGAATCTGAAAACCAGCTGCATGTGTCACTTTCCCCTAGGTGCGCGGCGGGCTTTCTCCTGGACGAACAAACGATCGGCGGCGGCGTCCCGATCCCCTGGAGTCCTGGACGAACGATCAATCCCTGGAGAGTGGAGGCGTTAATACGATTAGGGGGTGTTCTGCAAAAAAAAAAAAAAAAACTGGGTTAGATGGCCTAACGATGGATGCTTAAGTGAAAAATTAATCCATCTCCCCATGTAACCATCGGATGGTCATTAGATGGTTGGTGTCCAAGTTTGCATAGTTTCCATGGGTTTTTAGTTTGCACAGGATACGCTGCCATCTCCAAGAGATAAACTTTTTTTTTGCGGGGGAAGGAATGAACTGTTTGACCATCCGTACTAAGGATGTAAATTATTGAAAACAGTTTTCCAATGGATAATTCAAATAGGAGACTTGTCTGAATTTTGTTAAGATCAAGATTCAAAAATAAATAGAGCATTTCAAGCATGAAGGGGTAGTTGCGGCCACGGCAATGCGAAGCAGCGGCTGTGGTTGAGCGAGCACAAAAGAATGCGGTGACCGGGCGAGCCCGAAGGAATAGCGACGGCGCGAATCAATGGTGGCGGCATGGCGAGCGTGAAGAAACAGCGGTGACCGAGCGAGCCCCAAGAAACAGCAACGACATGAATCAGCGATGGCGGACTAGCAAGAGCAAAGGAGCAACTGCGATAGCGATGACAGCCAAACGAGCATGAGCGTTGGTGCGAGGGGATGAAGACCGTGATCTAATTTACGGACTCTGTTGGATATACATTTGTTTAGGTCATGTCTCTTCGACCCAACGAAGACCCATACAATCTTTTGGGTCTTCAAACTCAGTCTTCACTATTGGAGACAGCCTTACGAATTCAAAAATAGTAAGTGAAGCGCTTGAACATGATTAATCAGTCGTTGTTTGATTATTTTTGTTTTTAAAGAGATATTATGTAACGGTCAAAATATATCTATGAGTTCCACAAAGTACTTGTGTTCCTTCTCTCACTGTTTTTGCTACTTCTCAGTCTCCTTTTTCTTGTTATTTCTTCACTTCTTCGTGTACTCCAATTATTAATTGCAACGGTATACAACCCGATTCTAAAATCGCCAAGCTGTTGATCCATTAACTATGTATCCTCTCAGTTCTGTGCTCCCCATAGGCTACCTCTTCTCGCCATCACGCAGTTGTTTCTCACAGTTGTCGATCGCCATCGCGTCACCTTCTCTCCCCTGGTCAAACCCTAAGCTCTCATCCTATCCACGAATGACTCCACCTTTCCCTTGTCGGTCATCATGGCGTCACCGCCTCTCGTCCTCGCTGACTGCCGCTATTGTCTTGTTGTGTCAGAGGGTCGAAGAAGCTGTGCACCTGTTACAACCGATGTCATTGTTGGAAGAGAAACATAGTAAAGTTAAATTCAAGACTCTATGCCTTCGAAGTGCGGCAACGATTTTGGCATAAAGTGCCTATAGGGACTTGGCGTGAGTCTTTGGCCAGTGAGCCCATGTTGCAAGACTGCATCGTACATTAGAGTTATTAAGTCGCGGTTATGGTGTGTGTAAGACAAGTAATCAATAATAGAGAAAGAAACTTGATCCAATCCTCTTCTTGCTTAAGAAGTTAGTAGTAGGTGAACGCCGATGAGCTCATGACCCGAGATTCGCCTCCGGTGGCCAAGGGGGGAATCTTATAGGTGGTATCAAATTCAACAATCCTTGCCCTGCTCGTGTTTTCTGTTGTGGTTGGCCTCTGATTTATTTGATTTGGCTTTGTAATTCATGTGGGTAGGTTGATCCTGAGCAAAGCATCATTGTGGAGCTCCGATCCTGTGAATCCCCTAGGTCGGCAGAATTTTAGGTGGCCACCACGACACCCACCAAGCCTACCAAGTAGACCAAGCTCATCCTTGAAGCAATGGCATCGGCGGCTCACAAGCTTGAGGATCAGTGCATTGGGGATGATGATAGGTGGTCCCAGGTGTTGGATAGCCTAGATATGCCCTTCGCCAAGTTGGGACATCTGGAGGAGCGGGTCACTGACATCGACGACAACTAGCAAGATGTGGTGGCACACCTTGAGTTCAACTCCAGAGCTCCAGAAGGCGCCACACACAAACAGCATCTGCAAGCGCAACGCAACAGCTTTGGAGCAGATAGCATTCGACATCGAACGACGCCATCATAGGGGAATCTCCTCCGGTTCCTATGACAGTAGGCATTCTGGACGCAATGGTGAGGATGATTCTTTCCGCAACATATTTGTTGCGCATCCAAATGCCTCTGCTTGTGGCGAGCGTGCTCCTGATAGTGGTGGCATTGGTGGCGGTGCTCATGAGTACCATCATTGTCGGGTTGTTGGTGGCAATAGACCGGAGGTGGATGGCGGTGACAGACATGATTGGACGGGCCCTCCGTGTGCCCACTGAGCGGTTGACATATGGCCATGATCATGCTCGAGGAGGGGGTCGTGCTTGGAACCGTCATCGCTTGCCCAAAATGTCATTCCCAAAGTTAAGTGGCACTGGTCCAGTGATTTGGAGCGAGAAAATGTATGGAATATTTTCATCTGTTTCACATTCCAGAGGACATGTGGTTTGCCTCTACTTCTTTTCACATTGAGGGCAATGCAGCAAAATGGTTGTAAGTTTTCAAGAGGTAGCATGGTGTAGTGCCTTGGGATGAGTTTATGGATGCAGTGTTTGCCATGTTTGGGCATTCTATTACAGCAAACACATGCGAAAGTTACTAGCACTATGACAATTGGGCACTGTGGATGACTATGCAGAGACGTTTGAGTCATTTCGTTACCAAGTGGCGATGCACAATTCGGTAATGGACGAGACATTCTTTGTGAATCATTTTGTCAAGGGGCTTAAAGATGTGCTCCGCGACACCGTGCAATCTTAGATGCTTGATACTATCGAGAGGGCTGTCCTCTTGGCACAAATTCAGAAAGAAGCACTTGAGCGTGGCAAGCCTCACTTTTCCAAGCCTAGCATTGGAACTCATGGCATTGCTTTTGTGCCTAAGTCTGAGTCCACAATTCTTTCTACATCCTCTGACTATTGGAAAGAGAGACAGCTTCAGGATTATCACAGGGCCAATAATCTCTGCTATTTTTGTGGTGAAAAGTTGACAATGAACATTTGGTTAAGTGTATTAAATGGACAAAAGCGCAATTGAATAAGCTCGATGTTGAAGATATGGAGACTGAGCTCACTGAATCAGTTTGAACTAGTGGATTGCAGCGCGCCCTTGCACGCCGATTATTTGAAAATATTCATAAGATTAACATAAGAAGGTTTTTATAACCTAACTCCAGATTCGTACACTGCATTATATACATAAAGTAAATAGTTAAGTGCCTTAAAAAGAGAAATACAACCATAGATTTCTGCGATTGCGCCCCGAGGGAGCTACATGTAAGGGGGAGTATTGAATCATAAGTGAATTGCCCACCCTTTTCCATCAGCTTAAGCTTTTGGGTGAACTGGTTGGTGCATAATAGCCTAACATGGTATCAGAGCATATTGTGAAGAGAGTCATCATCCTATTCCTCACGTTGTGGGTTCACTTGTTCTCAATGATGTTCTAGTTTCACCTAGCATTATTAAGAATTTAATTTCCATTCGTCATTTTACCATTGACAACAACTGTTCCATTGAGTTTGATCCTTTTGGCCTTTCTATGAAGGATTTGCAAACACGGAGGCTTTTTGGATAAACTAGTCAGTGCAAGTGCATAGTAGCTTAATATGGTATCAGAGGCAGAGGTCTTGAGTTCAAGTCCTGGTGACCGCATTTTCCGCTGTGTCGCTCCTATTTTCACGTTTACGCCCCGGGGGAGCTGCACGTGAGGGGGAGTGTTAACCATAAGTGAATTATCTACCCTTTCCCATCAACATAGGGTTTTAGGTGCAACTGGTTGGTGCAGGAGAAGGGTGGACAATTCACTTATGGTTCAATATTGGCAACTAAGAACTTCTAAGTTCTATACGAGACAGTTAAAAATGGAGAATTTTCTATTCATCCTTTACCTATTTAGGGACTTGACTTCGTTTTGCCAAATAAAGCAAATGGAAGCTAAAAAAATAGATAAAGTGAATACTTTCAAACTCTGCAGTACAACACAAAATAATTCTTTTCACAAAAAATTAGCATGTGATGTAAAAAAAAAGGAAGCAACAGGTGAAGCTTAGAAATATACAATCCTCTTCTGTGTGGTCTGATTTAAATTAGCTTCCATCACAGATTGGTCTGAATATGATCATGCGAAGTTCTCGTGCTCAAAAAAATAAAATCTTTTGACAAACTCATGCGAAGTGTTTCGGACAAACTCGTGCAAAGTTCTTATGCTCAAATAAATAAAATCTTCAGAGCATGGAAATAAAAAATATCATGGGAGAAACATAGTCACCGAAATAGTTGTATTACCAATATTATAGCGGGGCTGGGTATATCAAGCAGACTAACGTTAACCAATTCTTCCTAAGGACACCTTTGGAACATGAAGACCTCACAGCAGTTTCTGCACTGACAGGCCAATATTCAGTATAGATATTGTAGGACAACTACTAAGGATAAAGTATTTATTTCAAGTTATAGAGATTTTATGAAACTGAAAAATCAAGAGATGATGAGTAATTTGTGCACATGACTGAATTGAACTTACCATCTGAGCAATGAAGTGAGATAGGCTACAACATTGCCTCTTTCTTCTATTGGGTGAAATAGCAAATTACACCTGTGTCAAAAACACTGTTAGACCAGTGCACGCTATAAATACACCTTTTTTAGGAAAAGCTACTTATGCACTGATTGCAATATGTCCTGTTAAGTGACCACGAGGCCAAAAGAATCATCTCAAAGATGTAGGCATGTTCATGCTTTCATGTCAGAGTTTTCCTAATTAATCCTCCATCAAATTAATTGCAAGCTTCAGGTTTAAAATTATTGGAAGTTTCAGCTATATGTGGTATAATAGTTACAACCAAATATCCTCAACTACTGTAAAAGTAGCAGCATATCTCTATGGAGTTGCAAGCTACAACATTTAGATCAACTTTTTCACATGCTAAACTCCAGAGTGAAACACCTAAATATAAAAGAGTAAGGTACCACAGTGTGAGTATGATAATTGATCCACTAATTATACAGTTGAGTAGCTGTCCTACAGCTCAAGTTCAGGAATGCATGTATCAACTTTTGTAAATTGTTTGCAATTAAATTGCACAAGGCAAACTGTAGAGTGGACATGAAATTGCAAGTTGTTAATGTTTTAACAACAAATATAGGCATAATTAATCATACCACAAAAATTCAAAGAGACATAACTTATACAAAGTGCTATGAGATAAAACAGGGCACTACCAAGCACATAGGTAGACTGGAGCTTAACATGTGATATGTTATGATAAAACAGGGCACTACCAAGCACTTAGTTTTGTTGTAGGAATTCATTTCCATGGACCCCAAAAATAGAGCATGAATAGTTCCTACTGGTTAAATTGATGCAGAATCAATTTTTATTAATGCAATTATCTTTCATGACAGGTCCTACTGAAAATATGATATGATATTCAAATATTTGAGATCAAAAGGCTTGGTATGTAGGTACTACTATAAACCAATGTTCCCCGAAATGATATATATGATATTTTATTTTAGATATACTTGACATAGAATTTCTAATAATGATCCTTGCACTTATAAGAGTAATGAAAGAGATAAGAAATGTTCTCTACCTCTGGAGCTGTAAGGGTAGTTTCTTTCTAGTTTGCCTTGAAGACAGTTCCAGTAGCTCACCTGTGAAAATGATTATAAAATGAAACATTAGTACAGACTACTGCCATTTCCAAGATGCATATTTCAAATATGAAGTTGATATAGCATTCTATATTCTCAAACAGTAAGGGAGAAAGCTATTTCAAAGTAGAAGTATGTGAATGAGATGCAAACACAAACCATAAAGATAAACTAATGAACAAAAGTGCAATCATAATTAGGGAGAGAAAATCTACCTTAGTATAACATAAGTTAAATAGCATGTTGTGAAATAAGCATGATGTTTTCATTGAAAAAAATAAAAATAAACATGATGCTTATGCAATATGATGATATGTAAATCGAAATAGAAATCTGAGTGACATAATGTTGAAATTTTTGACGGAATCTGGCTGGGTCATCTTCCACCACAACCTCTCTCATCTCTTTATTTTACCATTGTGCATATCAGTCCCTTACATTTGTTATATTTCTAACTTACACCAACACTCCCCCTCAAGATGGACTAAATATATTCAACATGCCCATCTTGTTACATGCCAACTCAATGTCTTTAGTACCTAGACCTTTAGTGAGACAATCAGCTAGTTGATTACGAGACTTGGCATACTCTAAATTTAAAGTCCCACTATTTATCTTCTCCTTGATGAAAACCTATCAATCTCAACATGCTCATTCGATCAAATTGCACTGGATTATTTGCTATGTTGATAGCAGCCACATTGTCACAATGAAGAGACATAGTCTCATTCTTCAACACCCGAAGCTCCTTCAAAAGACCCATTAACCACATCATCTCACATAGAGCCAAAGCCATAGCTCTATATTTAGCCTCCGCAGTGGACCGGGACACAACATCTTGTTTCTTGCTTCGCCATGAAACAAGATTACCTCCCACAAACACACAATATCCAGATGTGGATCTTCGATCATCCCTGCTACTTGCCCAATCAGCATCATAATTACCTTCCACATTCAGGTGTTGATTTGCTTTGAACCAGAGCCCCTTGCCTGGATTTCCATTCAAATATCTCAGGATTTGATAGACCACTTCCATATTACTGGTTCTAGGATCATGCATATACCTACTCACCACACTTACTGTATACGAGATGTCAGGTCTTGTACGGCAGAGATATATCAACTGACCAACTAACCTTTGATATCTTTCCCTATCCATAGGATCACCTAACTCAGCACATGTTTGGTGATTCCTATCAATGGGTGAACCACAAGGCCGACATTCAAGCATTCCTGTTTCAGCTAATAGATCAAGAACATACTTCCTTTGAGATAGAATAATCCCCTTCGATGATCTGGCAATCTCAATCCCAAGAAAGTATCAAGTGGCCCAAGATCTTTTACCTCAAAAGCTCTTCCTAGCCTTTCCTTTCAAGCTCTTGATTTCCTCTACATCGTCTCTAGTGATAACTATGTCATCAACATAAACAGCTAAGATAGTGATACAAGAGCCCTTATGTCTATTAAACATTGTATGATCTCCATTGCATTGAGTGTAACCCATATCACACACTGCTCGCTTGAATCTAACAAACCATGTACGTGGTGACTGTTTCAAACCATATAATGACTTCTTTAATTTACAAACCTTACCCAAAGTTTGATCATTTACAAATGCAGATGAAATCTCCATATAGACCTCTTCTTGTAAATCACCATGAAGAAATGCATTCTTCACATCCAACTGATGAAGAGGCCAATCAATGTTGTCCGCATAGGAGATCAACGTCCTCACCGTGCTTATCCTTGCCACAGGTGCAAAGGTTTCATCATAGTCAATCCCATATGTCTGACTATATCCCTTTGCAACCAATCTCACCTTATACCTATCCACCTTTCCTTCAAGAGTCTGTTTTACTGTGAAAACCCACTTACAACCAATTTCCTTCTTCCCTTCTAGAAGATGAACAAGCTCCCATGTCTTGTTCTTTTGAAGAGCAAGTAACTCTTCTTTCAATGCTTCCTTCCACTTTGGATCCTGCTTAGCACACCTCCAATCCTTCAGAATAGACACTGTTTGTAATGATGCAACAAATGATCTATATGCGGGTGAGACACTAGAGTATGAGATGTAGTTAGCAATGCCATGTTCATAGCACAACGTGAATCAGATTTTCCTGCATTGATTCTAGTATCTCTATGTTGTGCAAGAGGCAATTCTACATGTTCAAGGGTGGGAGAAACATTACCAGCCAGAGTCGATGAGCTTGGTGGAGAGGGATCTGAAGGAAGGATTAGGACTAGAGAATCAATTTGTTGTGATTCTTGTTGCTCAATCTGCTCCCCCTGGTTCTTACACCGTCTTCTTTGATACACAATAGGTTCCATCTCACTAGTATTTGTCTCACCCATCTTCACTCCTTCATTTTTATTCTCCCCCATGCCATTATTAGGACAATGGGCTGTCTCAGCGACCACCACCTCATTGTTCTCTTGGGCATTGTTCCTCTCATTCTCATTGGCATCACCTATCCAATGTATCAACCTCCCCCAGAGCACTACCACCATTAATGTCACCATTATCCATATGAGTTGGAATTGGAACCGGAATTGTTCCAATAATCACCTCTCCCTGAGTACCACCACTCATGCCACCGTCTTGTTCACACCCATTCTCCCCCTCTCTATCACACTCAGTGACAGAGGTGAACTCCTCTAAGAACTGATCAAGATCATCTTTCTTTGTGTAATATGGCTCAAACTCTTGAAATGTCACATCCATGCTCACAAACAATTTCCTTCCAATAGGATCCCAACACTTGTATCCTTTTTGTGTGGAAGCATAACCAACAAATATACACTTGATAGCCTGAGGGTCTAATTTTCCCACTGAAGGTCGATGATCTCTCACAAAGCATACACAACCAAACACCCAAGGTGGAACTCTAAGCTCTTGTTTACCCAATAGAAGTTCACTTGGTGATTTCATACCAAGTATTCTGGATGGCATACGATTGATAAGATATGCCACTGTCATTACCGCCTCACTCCACAAGTACTTAGGGACATTCATTTGAAACATTAGAGATCTTTACACTTCCAATAAATGTTGATTTTTCATCTTAGCTACTCCATTTTGTGGTGGAGTACCGGGACAAGTGGTTTGATGAATAATCCCATGATCTGAAATATATGAAGAATATCCATTGTTCACATACTCTGTCCCATTATCAGTGCGGATGATCCAGACCTTTGCATTGAATTGATTTGCAACCAATTTATGGAAGTCTTGGAAAGCTTGAAGTACCTCATTCTTGTGTTTGAGCACATAGATCCAAGTCATACGAGTATAACAGTCAATAAATGTGACAAACCACTTGCGACCACTCACAGAAGTAACTGAGCAAGGACCCCAAACATCAGAATGTATCAATATAAAAGGTTCACAACTACGAAGACCAGTACTGGGATATGTTGATCTCGTATGCTTTCCAAGCTCACATGCATCACATACAAGCCTACTCTTGTCCACCCCTTTGAAAATGTCTGGATATAACTTACTAAGGCTCTCAAATGATGGGTGTCCCAACCTACAATGGTGTAGCATAATTTCTCTCTCAACTTATCCTTCATTGGCAGCCATTACTAACTCCTCATGGTTGAAATACCAAAACCCAGTATGTCTGATTCCAGTCCCAATCCTCCTTCGAGTTCCTTTCTCCTGAAAGACACAAGAGTCCTCATAAAAAATAACTATGCACTTGAATTGATCAATAATGGAGCTAATAGACAGAAGATTGACTGGGAATGACGGAACAAGCAAAACCGATGATAGGCTAATAGTTGGTGTGCAATCTACAGACCCTATACCATGAATGAGTTGGGTGGAGCCATCAGCAATTTGAACGGTTTTTAGAATGAATGTATGGGGTATAAGTGTGAAAAGAGTTAGACAACCATGTAATATGTTTGGATGCTCCTGAATCAATGACCCAATCTACATGATGCCTATATGTAGATGCAAGTGCATGTGCCTGAGTACCACCGCCCATATGGGTGTAGTTGGCAACGTTACCGAAGTGACTGATAGGTGCCCCCACCTTTGCAACCGCCCAGCTGTAGGTATCGCTTCCATGTTTTTCATGACATCTAGCTCAATGGACATCTCATTCACCTTGAGCTTTGTTGGCACTTCCTAGGTGCCCCTTTTATATGTGAATATAACCCCAATTAGAGCATAATTGATGCCAATTTAGGCCATTTACCTGTGATTTTGCCTATATATTTGTATATGTGTTGTTTTGGAGCTTTATTGCAGAAACAGGTAAAATTGGTGATTAAAGTGATGCTGGAAGAGGACAAGAGTCCAGAAGCAACGAAAAGCACTGAAGAAGCCCAGTGTGCTGATCAGCGCAGCCCATGAGCCAATTGGCGCAAGGGTGTTTTGGCCCACAGAAGTGACCGAGGCCAATTCCACATGTTTTATGGAAGTTTACGCAAGACGCTTGAAGATATTTGCCTAGAAGATTTATGGAACTTCAAGATCTCCACGTGCAGTACAAGACTTTATCTCGAAGGAAAAGGCCCACATGATAGCTGTGGAAGACAGAGGAACTAACTCGGAAGAGAAACCAGAGAAGATACGGCTTGCACCGATCGGTGCAATCCTGCGTCGATCGGCACAACCACCTTATTTGCTAGAAACCGAGTCCTTTATGAGTAGAACCTTTATATATACTTGTAAACCCCGGCCGCAGAAGACATAAGGCGTCGGAGGGGCAACAGATCCATGAGTTAGAGCCACCGGGGTTCGCCCCGTTAGAATAGATCTCTAGTTAAGTTTCAAGAACCATTGGTGTAAGAGTTGATCCGTCAAGGTAGGCCATCTCGGCGGTGATGAATCTTACTCTATGTATCTCAAGCATAATCGAATATGTTAATGATGGTTTTGGTGATTTGTCTATCTTGATTCTGTAATCATGCATGTGCTTATTCCAATTGCTTAGTTCTAGGCTAAGTAGGTCGATATTATCTTGATCGTGGTGATCAGGATAATATTCGGACATTGTATTGATTATGGTTGCTTGATGATACTAGTTGTGTGGTTTAGCGGGGACAACACTAAACCTGTGCAGCACTACTGGATAGTTGAGTAGGGTAAGATACTCACGTGATTAAGGGTTTCCTCTCGGCAGTGATAAATCAGGAGTCGCTCGAAAAGCAGAGTGGTCTTATTGATTATAGGTTTTCACTGATCCATGTAATTACCATTATGATGCTATTTGATTAGACTTTCTGATTATGGTCTCACTAGTAGACATCTGGCTACTCAATTAACAACTTGGCTTACAAGGTATCTGGCGCACTTTGGCTTAGATTTGTTCATGTACCGATCGGCTCAACTCCAGCGCCGATCGGTGCAATCACAGATTCGGTAGTGTGCCAATCGGCTCAACCCTGCACTGATCAGCGCAACGACAGATTTGCTGTCTGGCACACCTTTGCGCTGGCCAGTCTCCCCTCATGCAACTCGAACTCGACAATAGCCTTGACTAGATCTTTTACTATTAACTTTCTTTAATAATCCCTAGGGTCCTAGTGGATACGATAAACCTTGGAATACTCATTGTAAGGAAAAAAGTGCTACAATGTACACCGTCCTCTTGCGGTATATAAGTGGGTGCGTAGTAACGACCAACAAGCTCCTTTTTCTAGCGCTGTTGCGGGGACCATAGCAGGTTTTTAAACATTGTTTGATGTATTAGTGTTTAGTCATTGTGCTTTACTTGTCTCTTTAGTACATATATTCTGTTAAGTGAAACTAACAGGTATGAACAGTCCTAAGTCAAACAAACCCTCTAATTACACCGATGATCCAAAAAGGCTCTTTCGCAAGAAGAGAACCGCGGAGAAGAAAAGCAAATCACTTGGAGATTTAGCTAGAGAAGCAGTCCGTGCCAACCCTCAAGTATTATTTAGAGTTGCAGATCCAGAAGGAGAGGAGATGGCAGAGTTACCCTTGGTTAATTGCTTCAAGCCTCAATTGACTAATGTTGTCAAGACAGATTTCCAAGAAGCTCAAGATAAGAATCCATATCAACTGAAGAGATATGTTGGATTAGTGGCACAACAACCGTTCACAGGTTCATAGGATCCCAATCACCATTTGCAGCACTTCCTTGAAGTTTGCAGTACATTCAAGATAACAGGATTGACCAGAGATCAAGCTTGTGTGTGGCTGTTCCCCTTCTCTCTAGTTGGACGCCCCAAGCAATGGTACAACGGATTGAAAAACATAGTAAAAATTGTGTGGGATACCTTAGCAGCTGCATTCTTAGCCAAATACTTCCCTCCTAGTAAGACTCAAGCTCTGAAGAATAAGATTCTTGGATTTACGTAGAATGTTGATGAGAGCATTGGAGAAGCATGGGAAAGATACAGTGAATATACTGATGCATGCCCTCATCATGGTCTAATGGTTGGAAGTGTTGTCGAGAGATTCTACATGGGATTGAATATTCAATCTTGTCAACATTTAGATGCTTTAGCTGCGGGTTCATTCATGTCGAAGACTCCCACCCAAGCTAGGGAATTGATCAAGTTGCTAGTTGAAAATCAATCATGGGATAGTGAGAGAAGTTCAAGGAATTTACAACCTTCAAAAGGAGTGGCAAAGAGTGTGATTGAGAGGATTCATGAAGACTTGGTTATGGATCGCCTCGATGCTATTCAAAGAAGGTTGGATAATAATCATCATATCCATAAGGAAGAGCCGCTCAAGCTAGTGGAATCACGCTCCACTTGTAGTGAGTGTGGAGAATTTGGACATGTGCAGAAAGATTGCCCTGAAGAGATGAAGATGCGAGAATATATAAAGAATGAATACGGATTTCATACACCCGTGGGTAGCTACCCACCCTGTTCCGCCTATCATCGGATCAAGATCTAACGACCATCAGAGGGGGTGTAGCTACCCACCCTATTTTGCATGCCATCGGATCAAGATCTAACGGCTATCAGAGGGGGTGTAGCTACACCACCAGAGGGGTGTAGCTACCCACGGGTGTATGCAGTTATTTAGCTATAAAGAATAGTGGATGGAAGCCCCAATTTCAGCAGTAAAGGAGTTCTTTCTCTCCTAGTTTGTCCATGCAAAATTCGATCCCACTTCATCTCCAATGTCATGAGTTCTTCCAAGCTTAAGATAAGATCAACAAGGACAACCAAGCTAAATTCAAGGAGATTGATCATATCTTTGAGGGAATTAATGACAAGGTGATAGAGAATTGGAGTTCCAATGAGCAGATTTTGAAGCATGCCAAGATTATGGAGCAGCAGATGGGACAGTTATCACAAGCCATTCAAGGTAACAAGGGGGCTATTCCTGGCAATACGATGTCTACAGAGCAGTTGAAGGCAATAGCTACACAATCAGGAAAGCAAACAGAAAATCTAGAACACTCTACGGGACCAAGGAAGACTTGTGCCGATCGGCTCACACCTAGCGCCGATCGGCGCAACGGTACAGTAGGCACCAATCGGCTCAGTGAGGGTGCCGATCGGCGCGAGGAGGATATTGACCTCTCTGGTCTGAAAAGGGGCATGGAAACAGAGGAGCATGGCCCTACCACGTTCCTAGATACTCAACTGCTGACCAAGATGGAAAGAGCGTGGCAACATGACAAGCAATTCGTAAGGTTCGTCGATATTATGAAGAAGCTTTACATCAATGTCCCTTTTGTTGATGCTATTCAAGTACCTATCTATGCCAAGTACATCAAGGACATGATGCAAAACAAGAAATCCCTAGTTTCTGAGGAGGTTGTGAAGGCTACTAAGGAACTTATGGCGGCAATCAATGATGTTGCACTTGAGAAGAAACCCGACCCTGGATCACCAAGCATCAAATGCATAATTAGAACAAGGATATTTGATAGGTGTTTGTGCGACTTTGGAGCAAGTGTAAGTGTTATGCCCCGTCATATATTCACAAGTCTCAATTTGCCTGAATTGGAGCATACAGGTATGTGTTTGGAGTTAGCTGATCAATCGATACGCTTCCCTGATGGAATTGCTGAGGATGTGCCTATTCAAATTGGAGATCACATCGTCCCCGTTGATTTTATTGTGCTTGATATGGATAAAAGGACGAGGACCCCGTTGATCTTAGGTAGACCCTTCTTGAGGACAGCAAAAGCAAGTATTGATGTTGGGAGTGGCGAGATAAGCTTTGATATAGGTGGGACTCCCTACTCTTTCAAATTCCGCCAAAAAGGAGAAGAGTGCCGTGCTGTTGATGAAGTGTAGAGATACAACACCATGGCAACATGGCATCGAGAGTAATTGGAGGGAATGTATGGATATGTCGTCCAAGGTATATGAGCCATAGAGATGAAAAAACCTAGTAGTGTCACGGCCTCACATCCCGCACTGTGACACTAAGGATTGATTGTTTTACGGGGAGGTCAAGCTCTTTGACCTCTAAATAACTAGAGCGCTCTTGGAAGGCAACCCAATGATCGGGAGATTTAGAAATTGTTTAGTGTTTATGGGAGGGCAACCCATTTTATTTAGTTAATTAATGCTGGCCGGGAGGTTAACCCGGTATTTTTAATTTGCTTGCTTGTAATAAAAACAATCTCCCGAATAAAAGAAATAGAAAAAGTGTGTGCTTAATTTTTGCGTGCTCTTGTGTTGTCTGTTTATTTGTGCAAAATTTGGTTATATACATACTGTAGACTAACAACGCAAGAATATAAAAAGAAAAAGACCAAAAAAGGAAGGAATAGAGCTCACACCGACCAGTGCACTATGGAGCCGATCGGCGCACTACTGCCCAGGTCAGGACAGAAGGCTGACGACGCCCAGAACTGAAGGGATGCTAAAAGGCAACCAGCACAGTAATTTTCAGAGACGGAGCTATTTTTAAGGTAATTAAAAAATCTTTTTGAATAAATTTTTGTGTGCAAAATAGTTGTCAATTATGCAGGAAAGGACAAAGAGCAACATCTAGCGAAGAAGCGAGGGTCCAGGAGAAAAAATGGATGTCGCGCCGATCGACGCACGATAGCTCCGATCGGCGCGGTCACCAGATAGGCCCCTCTACGTGTGTTAATGCTACAGGAACATTGGGAATGTGGAAAATTAGGTGAAAGAGATGAACACGAGGCATCAGGATCAGCGCTGGACCAAAAAGACAAGGTGCAAGGGACTTGCGTTGTTCGGCGCCCTCTTGCGCCGATCAGCGCAAGAACCCGAGCGGTTTCCAAATGAGCGACAGAGGCGGCAGGCATTGATTTTGAGAGACAGGTGTGATTTCTATGCAAGTGTTAAGTGCAGAGGAGGCAAGGAATTGAACGAAAGCTAAAAAGAGACAGCGCGCCGATCGGCGCAGTCAATCGATACATCGGGATTCCGTGCTGTTCCCCTGCTGAATCAAGCGCCAGAACGGTTAGGGCATTTAAAATTTGGACATTTCTGATCAGCGTGCTCCCGCGCCGATCGGCACGCTCCCAAATTTTGAAATTTTTTGGCGGTTCCTTCTCCTGGAAGTTTCCCACACTATAATTGAGAGGCCATGCGCCCCCAGTTCGACACGCCATCTCGGTAATCTCTCCACCTTCCCCACTACCCACGATCTTGCACACGTTCTGCATTCCTCACAGATGGATCGCATTCGCTCCTCCATCGGCAAGCTGGGCAAGAGGCTGTGCTGGGGAAGCAGTTCTGGCGGCAGTAGCGAGGCAAGCGGTGACTCCTCGGTGAGGGGGGGGGGGGGGGTCCGTGGCTCGTGACGACATGTCGGTGGGTGGTGCATCTACCGGCTCGGCGATGGAAGCTTACGAGATCTGCTCCCATCACTCCGTCTCCGGTGTGCCTCTTCCAGTGGGCCGTGCTACGAGGAGCCAAACGGCGGCAAGCCGTGGGGTTCCCAGATCACCACCACCACCGGCATTCATGCCACGCACGGTGGAGGAGGGCTTCACCCTCCTAAGCGCAGAGGAACAAGAGCACTACCTCACGGTGAGGGGAAGGTTCATCCCCAACTTCGACTTGGACGAGACCTTCCTCACCTCGATCGACATGTGGAAGGACATAAGGAGGATGCTTAGCAACCTCGGCTGGATGGACTTCCACCAACTTCCCATCGACTACAACAACGATGTCATCATCGAGGTTGCCTCTCTGATGAGGATTGGCACCAATGACTACGGTGACGAGGCCATCAACTTCCGTGTCCGTGACATTAGCTACACGGTGACCATGGAGGCGGCGGCTCAAGCCTTCGGCTTCGACGCCAATGCCGACATCTTGGGACATGAGGAGTTGGACTCCTTTTGGAGGCGGCTCTCATTCGTGGAGGAGATGAAGCGTGGCAACATCCGCAACCCGACCATTCAAGTCTTCCATCGGTGGTTGGTGGTGCACACGTGCGACAAGGTCGACTCCAGCAACGTCACCGATGCGGACTTGCGGTGGCTCTTCAACGCCATCGTGAGCCTGTCTCACTGCAACCCCACATCGGTGATGGTGCGGGGTTGGTTCGAGAAGAGGGGCAAGAAGAGCAAGAAGTTGGCCTTCGGGGCCTATCTTCAGCGCCTAGCAGCCCTCGTCTATGACGGCAACGGACAGGGAGGACACGACAACAAGTTGGAGTGTGCGACAGAGATCGGCGAGAACATGACTCGTGGTAATATTGTCACGGGGAGTGTTCATGCCGGTTTCCATGTCGGTGGCACCAACATGAGGCTCCCGTGTGCGGAGCTAGGAGTTTTTCTCCCTGGCAAGCTGGAGGGAGGAAACTAGCTTGAGGAAGGTCTCCTGGAGGGGGCCAAATTTCCAATGACCGTCATTGGCGGGTTAGACCACCTGCGACATCTACAGCAGCCGGCAGCGGTTGGGACTCCTAAGGGTCACGCCAAGAGCCTCAGCACTACCAGCCAGGATGGAGCAATGCGGTGGGCGGTTCATAGCCCTCTGCACCGGTCGGTATAGGCAACACGCCGTTCGGCACTCTCTATTTTAGCACGGGTATCAACTACCGGTACGAAGGGCGCGTACATGTGGTGTCTCCTGTGCCCGGTGTAGATTTCTTCATGCCCATGCAGGGGTACATGGACAACAACATGCACTACATCGAGCGCGTTGAGGACGCCTTGTCCCAATGGAGGAGAAACTACGAAGCGATGGTGGAGGAGTTCGATCGACTCAAGGCGCAGTGCTACGGCTTTGATCAGCCACCGTCTCCACCTCCGCTTGATTAAAGTGCCTAGGAGTTGGCACATGTATCGGTTTCCTGGTTTGCATTTTCTTTTATCTTTTGCAACCTTTTCTTTATTTGCTTATGTGTGTGTGAGCGGGTTGGGAAACCATGTATCGGGTGTGTTTATTTTCATGCAAGTGTGTTAGTAGTAGTTAATAGTGTGCTTACTTTTATGCAAGTGTGTTAGTAGTAGTTTTATTTTCATGCAAGTGTGTGCAAAAATCATCACCATGTATTCAAGTTTTGATATTAATATAATGGCGGTTATGCTCTTTTAGGAGAATTGAATTACTTATTCTTTCTTGAAAAATATTGATGAAGACCAAATAATGTTGAGCATTGAATAAAATTCGAACTTACACTTAACAATTATTTAGCAAATATGTCTTATGTGGAGCAATTCTGAGTACCCATGTGCTTCATTTGCATTGTTCAATTCGTGATGATAACTTAGTACCAATCTTTTATAAATAAATTTTCATGTTGTGAACTATGAAATTTATAGTTTTCGAGATCCTTACCTATCAATGCCATATTTTGAGCAATACTTATGAGCCTTTGATATGTAGATAAACATTAAACTGATGGTTGAGTTCGGTTAGGATTTAATTCTTGTCGGTATGGACTTTACTAAGATGGCCAAATCTTTGTGTATCTTTTCGTAGCCTTGAATTACTCATGCAAAAATTCAATTTCGCTGAGTATTCCACCATAAACCCAAAATGTCTTGTTGAGTATCATTCCTTGACCATATCCTATATTTCTGGCTTTATTTTAAGCCAGGAGAATCAAATACCAACAAATGCTGGTGAGTTCAGGTTAAGAGCCGATCGGCGCAGCAGAGAGAAAAAAAAGAAAGCAAAAAAAAGAGAAAAGCTCTACTGTTTGCTAAGGGACTAGCAAAATTTTAAGTGTGGGGGGATGGTATATGACATGCTTATTCTCGTAATTCATTATAATATAGCCATGAATCATTCCGACCATGTGCAATCTGACAATGGGAGTTCCTTTTTCTTCCAAGATCAAATCCTTGCTATGCACATGTCCACATATCCAAAGTTTGAGTCCCCTCCTAAATTTTTCTTTCTGAAATGGCCATCTTGTTAAGTTTCTGTAATTCTAGTAAAGAATAATCTCCTAGCTTTATAATATATTGTTGATTTATGTTTGCAATCCTTGAATTACCTGACCAAGCTACTCATATAAGCTTTACACATATATTATTTGATCATTATGATGTAAACATAGGTTGAGTGATTTGAAAGATGAGTTGTTGCTTTAGATTATTTGGAAGATAGATTCTTTATGTTCACAACAATCTTTTAAGTGATTTTCATGTGTGGAAAAGTTATAATTTATGAGTTGGACATGATCCTTTGCTTTGGGGAGAAACTTTAAAACCAAATGCCCATATTTGAACTATTTTGCTGAATACCAATATGAAATACACCACAATAGAACAATGTTCAACATTTGCTGATTTGAGATATCTTTTATGATAGAGAGAGTATGTTCTTTAATTTTTCTTTCTTTTACTTTACTCAGGACGAGCAAAGGTTTAAGTGTGGGGGAACTGTTGGCACTTCCTAGGTGCCCCTTTTATATGTGAATATAACCCCAATTAGAGCATAATTGATACCAATTTAGGCCATTTACCTGTGATTTTGCCTATATATTTGTATATGCGTTGTTTCGGAGCTTTATTGTAGAAACAGATAAAATTGGTGATTAAAGTGATGCTGGAAGAGGACAGGAGTCCAGAAGCAATGAAAAGCACTGACCCAGTGCGCCGATCGGCGCAACCCATGAGCCGATCGACGCAAGGGTGTTTTGGCCCACAGAAGTGACCGAGGCCCATTCCACATGTTTTATGGAAGTTTATCTACGCAAGACACTTGAAGATATTTGCCTAGAAGATTTATGGAACTTCAAGATCTCGACGTGCAGTACAAGACTCTATCTCGAAGGAAAAGGCCCACATGGCAGCTGTGGAAGACAGAGGAACCGACTCGGAAGAGAAACCAGAGAAGATACGGCTTGCGCCGATCGGTGCAACCGCCTTATTTGATAGAAACCGAGTCCTTTACGAGTAGAACCCTTATATATACTTGTAAACCCCAGCCACAGAAGACAGAAGGCGTCGGAGGGACAACAGATCCATGAGTTAGAGCCATCGGGGTTCACCCCATTAGAATAGATCTCTAATTGAGTTTCAAGAACCATTGGTGTAAGAGTTGATCCGTCAAGATAGGCCATCTCGACTGTGATGAATCTTACTCTATGTATCTCAAGGATAATCGAATATGTTGATGATGGTTTTGGTGATTTGTCTATCTTGATTCTATAATCATGCATGTGCTTATTCCAATTGCTTAGTTCTAGGCTAAGTAGGTTGATGTTATCTTGATCGTGGTGATCAGGATAATATTCGGATATTGTATTGATTATGGTTGCTCGATGATGCTAGTAGTGTGGTTTAGCGGTGACAACACTAAACCTGCGCAACACTACTAGATAGTTGAGTAGGGTAAGATACTCACGTGATTAAGGGTTTCCTCTCGGCAGTGATAAATCAGGAGTCGCTCGAAAAGCAGAGTGGTCTTATTGATTATAGGTTTTCACTGATCCATGTAATTACCATTATGATGCTATTTGATTAGACTTTCTGATTATGGTCTCACTAGTAGACATCTGGCTACTCACTTAACAACTTAGGCGTACAAGGTATCTGGCGCACTTTGGCTTAGATTCATTTGTGTACCGATCGACTCAACTCCAGCGCCGATCGGTGCAATCACAGATTTGGTAGTGTGCCAATCGGCTTAACCCTGCGCCGATCAGCGCAACGACAGATTTGCTGTCTAGCGCACCTTTGCGCTGGCCAGTCTTCCCTCATGCATCTCGAACTCGACAATAGCCTTGACTAGATCTTTTACTATTAACTTTGTTTAATAATCTCTAAGGTCCCAGTGGATACGATAAACCTTGGAATACTCATTTTAAGCGAAAAAGTGCTACAACGTACACTGTCCTCTTGCGGTATATAAGTGGGTTTATAGTAACGACCAACAAGCTTCAACTCACTATTAGTAGACTTGACAACTGAGAGCAATTCCTCTAAGCCACCCGCGCATGCCCGCGGCAGCCACGCGCTTGCCTGCGCGTCCGCCTGCAGGCGCCCGAGGCAGCCTCGCCCGCACGCTCGCCCCGCACCCGCCCGCAGTGCGCGCCGCCGCTCACGCACGTCGGCGACGGGATTGGTGAGGAATTCGAACCCTAGCTCCGGCTCTGTATACCATGTTGAAATTTTTGGGGGAATCTGGCTGGATCATCCACCACAGCCTCTTGTTATATTTCTAACTTACACCAACACATAACCTGCGATAAACAAACAAGACCAGCAGAATCTCTCTCTGTAGAAGTCCACAATTCAACCATCTGCGATTGCAAACTTGCAATTGATCATCTGGACTCTGAATAAGTTTCGGCATGCTCTCTTTTTCTAGTAACCATATATTTCTAGCTGCACATTAAACCAAATAGATGTGTCACCAAAGGGAGAAGAATTGCTTAAAAAATCCATCATGCATCAAGCTAGGGCACAACTTCATAAACATGCAATGAACTTCTGAACTGTTAGACTGAACATGGGGTTGACATGTACAAATAATTCAGACAGTCAGTTTCATATGAAGAATATATGTGATTCACGACTGCATACAAATGAAGAGAAATCTCTAACTATTGGAAACTGGAGATAAATCTTCAAGCCTACAAAATAAATACGGTCATAAGTCATGCACATACTGCTTATTCCTATTTTAGTCTGGAATTGTTCAAGTACATTAAACATAGAGAAATATTTTCATTAAACACTGGAATATATGTCATATTGCATAAACATAGTGAAATAAATTAGCAAACAAAATGCCCTAGCAACTTGAGAGTCTTAATGTTTTCATCTCGTCACTTAAGCCTCTCTTTGATACTTAAGCCTCTCTCTAAATATAATTAAATATATATTCTGCAATGAAATTAAGTTTGAAATATAATTTAAATAAAATCGAGGGGCCTATGTGCAAAGTATTTAATTTCTGAGAATTTAATTAATTAAATTAAAATAAACCTAAAAAAAATCATGGACCGGGTCTATGCCACCATGGACCCGTAGTCCACTCGTCCACGGTGGACCATCGATGGCAGGGAGGGTACTCCAGCGCGCGGTGGCGGGCGGGGAGGGGCGCAGGCGAGGCGGCGGTGGGAGGCAAGCTCACCTGGAAGACGCACGTGAGGAGAGGAGGCTGGGAGCGGGCGGCGACGACGGTGGCTCGCGGTGACGCGACAGCCTGCAACGGCGGCGGCGGGCAAGGCGCGGAGAGGCGGCGCCGAGGCACTGAGCGCGGTGGCGGCAGGGGAGCGCAAGCGTGGGTCCCGCCCTATTTATAGGGGTGCGGACCCTAGGCGGCTGGGCGCGTATGCCAAGGATTGCCGGCGGCTGCTGGCGGCGCGCTAGGGTTCGGGGGCGCGCGCCCGGGCTACGGGGTGAGGCGAGCTGGGCCGGGCGCACGTGTGGGCCGAGGCCGAGACGGCCGGCAGGGTGGGCTGCGCGAGCTGGTGTGCAAGCTGGGCCGCGCTCGTGGGCTGGCAGGCCAGGAAGGGAGAGAAGGGGGGGGGGGAGGGAATAGGAGTGGGCCGCACAGGTGGGGAAAGGCCCAAGCTGGGGAAAGAGAGGAGGAGAAGGGGAGAGGAGGGAAAGGGAAATGGGCCTCGGATGGGAGTTTTGGGTTTAAACCTAAAAAAAAATCATGGATCGGGTCTATGCCACCATGGACCCGTAGTCCACTGGTCCACGATGGACCATCGATGGCAGGGAGGGTACTCCAGCGCGTGGTGGCCAGCGGGGAGGGGTGTAGGCGAGGCGGCGGTGGGAGGCAAGCTCACCTGGAAGACGCGCGTGAGGAGAGGAGGCTGGGAGCGGGCGGCGACGACGGTGGCTCGCGGCGACGCAACGGCCTGCAACGGCGGCGGCGGGCAAGGCGCGGAGAGGCGGCGCCGAGGCACTGAGCACGGTGGCGGCAGGGGAGCGCGAGCGCGGGTCCCGCCCTATTTATAGGGGTGCGGACCCCTAGGCGGCTAGGCGCGCATGCCAAGGATTGCCGGCGGCTGCTGGCGGTGCGCTAGGGTTCGGGGGCGCGCCCCCAGGCTACGGGGTGAGGCGAGCTGGGTCGGGCGCACGTGTGGGCCAAGGCCGAGACGGCCGGTATGGTGGGCTGCGCGAGCTGGTGTGCAAGCTAGGCCGCGCTGGTGGGCTGGCAGGCCAGGAAGGGAGAGAAGGGGGGGGGGAGGGAAGAGGAGTGGGCCGCACAGGTGGGGAAAGGCCCAAGCTGGGGAAAGAGAGGAGGAGAAGGGGAGAGGAGGGAAAGGGAAATGGGCCTCGGGTGGGAGTTTTGGTCGAGGAAGCCTGAAGAGGTTTTCTACTCTTTCTTTTCTATTTCTAACTCCCAACCTAAAACTATTCCTTAATTAAAATTCAACCCTAATCCTACACGATTTTAAAAATAGTTTTGCACACAATAAATTCCTAAATGCAACTAATGAGAAAGAATCCAACAAACAAATATTTTAAAATAAATAAGAAAAAAAACCTATATTTGATTATTTTCTTTAGAAAATAATTCTTTTTCTTAGAAAGATATTAATAACCTAATTAATTATAGAAAATTTTAAAATATTCTAAATTTTGAAAAATCAGGGTGTTACGGCGAGGGTGAAACTCCTGACCAGAGGAGAAAATACTTTGGAGTCGGAGGATTTTGATCAAGCTCAGTTGTGCCACTTATTTCTCAATGCTACAACTGGTATTGCCAATGGTGAAGCAATGATGATTGGAGCCTTAGTGCATAATAAGGTTATGTTAATCTTGGTGGACTCAGGTAGTTCACATACCTTTGTAAGTATATCTTTTCTGGATGTACTTGGGATCCAACCACAAAAAAGAAAACCAGTGCCAATCAAAGTTGCCAATGGTGATATAATGATCACTGATACTGATGTTGATAACCTTGCTTGATGGACTCAGGGGTACACAATGCACATAACTATGAGAGCAATTGATGTGGGGGTATATGATGCCATTCTTGTCTATGATTGGCTTAAGTCCCATAGCCCTATGCTTTGTGATTGGGAGAAGGAAACACTAAGTTTTCGGTGGGCAATTCTAAAGTTAAATTACAAGGAGTCCTGATCAAGACTGAAGCTGTCAATGAACTTTTGGCTCAAACACTGATTAAGTGGTAGATGGGTAATGAAATTTCAGCCTATGCTTTTGGTCCAAACAGTGGAACACATATCTCTTTCTAGGACATCTTATAAAGAAATAATAAATCATTTATTGGACAAGTTCTTTTTTTTTCAAAAGCCCAAAAAGTTAACCCCATCAAGGCAATATGACCACATTGTTCCTCTGATTCCTAGTGCTGCACCAGTCAATTCTCACACATATCGTTATTCTCCCTTACACAAGGATGAAATTGAAAGGAAAGTTCAAGAATTGATCCAAGTTGGTCACATTGTTCCAAGTTCCAAACCTTTTCCTTTTCCAGTGCTACTAGTCCAGATGAAAGATGGTTCATGGCATTTTTGTGTGGACTTCCACAAACTGAACGACCTCACTGTGAAGTACCATTTTCCCATGCCATTGATTGAGGATGTACCGGATGAACTCGCCGGCACTAAGTACTTCACCAAGCTTGACTTGTGTGCTGGCTTTCATCAAATACGTAGAGCCCAGAGGATGAAGCAAGGACAACCTTCAAGACTCATCACATGCACTATCAATTTTGTGTATGCACCAACAGTGTTCCAATGTGCCATGAATTCAGTGCTTGGCCCCTATTTACGCAAGTTCGTTATGGTTTTTCTAGATGACATCCTCAATTATAGCCCCTCTTGGGATTTGCATCTTCTACACCTCTGCACAATACTGAGAAAATTGTGTGCCCATCAATTCTTCGTGAAGCTCTCTAAATGTTTGTTTTCTCAAAGAAGATTGGAGTATCTTGGCCACATTTTTCTGATGAGGGTGTGGCTACTTATCCCTCTAAGACAAAAGTTGTGCTTCCTTGGACCAAACCCACCACTATCACCGAGTTGCATGGTTGTAATGCATTACGACGTCATTGCCAAGCCCCTAACTAACCTGCTTAAGAAGAAACAATTTCATTGGAACGAGAACGGGCAAACACCATTTTGACGCTCAAAGAAACAATGACTAAAACACCAGTTTTGGCTCTCCCTAACTCCTCTGAAACATTCACTATGGAGATGAATGCTTGCAACTAAAGGCTGGGAGCAGAGCTTATGCAACATAGCAGACAAATTGCTTTTCTCAACAAAGCCTTGAGCCTAATTCATTGTCATTTGTCCATTTATGAGAAGGAGTTTTTGGCATTGATTATAGCAGTTGAAAAAATGGCATACATATTTATAGCGCTAGGAGTTTGTCATTCAAACTGATTAGAAGAGTTTGTGCTATCTGGAGGAACAACAATTGCAATTAGATCCACAAGCAATGACTCGTCTGATGGGAATGCAGTTCCATATTTTGTATTGCAAAGGCAAAGACAATGTTGCAGTAGATGCATTGTCCCGTGTTGGGCATTTGATGAGTGTCAGTGCAATTTCAGTAGTACAACCCCTCTAGTTTCAAGAAGTCCTGAATTCCTACACTATTGATGCTGATGCTCAGAAATTATTTGCACAATTAGTGTTGAAAAGCTTGAATGAATTGGAATTCCATCTGCGGCAAGGTGTCATTCACCATGACAACAAAATCTAGGTTGGTTCAAACTCTGCATTATGCACCAAATTGAAAGCTGCCCTTCACGCGAGTGCCATTAGGGGACATTCTGGTGTGCAAGGTACTTATCAACGCATCAAACATTCATTTGCTTGGCATGGACTTAAACAAGATGTTGAAGATTTCATTAAACAATGCTTTGTTTGTTAAAAAGCCTAGCCTTCTTCAGTCATTGCCCTTCCATAAGGTGCCTGGCAGTATATCTCAATGGATTTTGTTGAGGGACTTCCCAAATCAGAGATTGCTGACACCATACTGGTAATTATTATCGCTTCACCAAATATGCACATTTTGTTCCACCAAAACATCCCATTCCTGCTCCTACTATTGCTCAAGCAATCCTAGACTCAATGGTCAAATTGCATGGGTTACCTAACACAATAGTGTCCGACCATGACATGATATTTATAAGTGCATTTTGGCATGAATTATTCTAGTTGCTTGATACCAAATTGCACTTCAGTTTGGCCTATCACCCGCAGACAGATGGCCAAATTAAACTTGTTAACCAATGCTTGAAAATGTATCTACATTGCGCAGTATATGACAAACTAAAGAAATGGAACAGTTGGCTTGCTTTGGTGGAATTTTGATTATTCTCTTCTTTTCACTCCTCTCTTGGTTGTTCACCATTCAAAGCACTTTATGGTCATGAGCCCAATTTTTGGTGTGACCCTAAATGTAGTTGATGCTTCTCTGCCGTTGGTGGAGGAGTTATTGAAGAAGTGGGAACAACATACTTTGTTTTTGAAGGAATATCTGCTGCTGCTCAGAACCATATAAACTACCAGGTGGATCATAATCGTATTGATAGAGAATTTCCAATTGGAGCTCAGGTGTTGTTGAAACTACAACCTTATGCTCAATCATCCTTGGTGAACCGCCCATACCCCAAGTTGGCTTTCAAGTTCTATGGCCTCTTCAAGGTTCTTGAACGGATCGACAAAGTAGCGTATCATCTAGAGTTGCTTGCTTCTTCGGTCATACATCTAATGTTTCATGTGTTGCAACTCAAAACTTTCACACCAGTTTTCTCTTATGTCTTTACTGAATTGCCAAAGCTGGTTGATTTGGAGTTGACCAATACTACACTGAAAGGACCGAGTGACCAAGAGGGGGGGGGGGTGAATCGCGAACTCGCTATATATACCAGATCCACCAAATCCTAAAATTGAACACTCAATCAACACCTATAGCAATTCTTGTGGTGATCACACTAACAAGGTACTAGTCCTATGAAAGGAACAACAACTTAAGCATAATAGTGGAACACACAGGACAATGCAACTCCTATGCAAGCTAGTAATCAAAGACACACATAAGCACACACCTAGCTTGTAACCGTCTTGATCCATATGCCATCTATTCGAATAAAATAAATACGATACTCTAAATACTTTAGGGTGAAATATGGTATTCTCCATGCGCTTGCAAATTTTAAAAATACCAACACCATTCAATGACTAGTGCTGAAGTTTGAACACTTTGAGGTCATTGTAACTTACGATGATAGGTCGCCATAAGGTACGACAATTGATTCCTCAACAATCAGCCTTTTGACAATGACTAGTGAAGTGGTTAGAGCCTATAACAGTTGTTGCCCAGCTTGTGGATAGCTCTCTTGGCCATTAAGATCGCTAGAGGAATCAATAGAGGGCCAAGAGGAGAAGACATGATACTTGTGCTAAGATTTGAGATCTATCTTTATGTCAAGAAGAGATAAAGAGCATCCCTTAATCTCTAGCCAAGTGAGGTTATAGATAGTGATTCATGTTGTTACTCTTGGTCTATCACATGACCTAGACCAGTTAGGTGTCAGTGTTTGAGCCATTAGCTCTAGCCTAGTGAGGTTCTAGAGAGTGATTCATGTTGTTACTCTTGGTCTATGGAAGAGCCTAGACCGGTTGTGAAGGCCATTACAAGTTTGTACGAGGTGTGAGCTTGCCTTTGAAAGAAACATCAGGAAGAG
>MU847475.1:0-82359 GCA_032690845.1 Eleusine coracana subsp. coracana
CGAAGGCTAGGTCTGAAATAGCTACATGGTTGCTGCTGTCCTGAAATCCTAACACCAATTATGGCAGTGTACCTTTCGACTTAGTGCATCGGCTACTACATTGGCCTTGCCTGGATAATGAATCTCCAGGTCATAATCCTTGATTAATTCCAGCCATCGGCGTTGTCTCATGTTCAGATCGGTTTGAGTAAAGATATACTTCAAACTTTTATGATCCGTGTAAATGTGCACTAAGTTTCCAAGCAGATAGTGCCTCCAGATTTTTAGTGCAAGTACCACTGCAGCTAGTTCCAAGTCGTGGGTTGGATAATGCTCTTCGTGCTTCCGTAGCTGTCGAGATGCGTAAGCAATGACACGACCTTCCTGCATGAGCACGCATCCAGTCCCGTCCCAGATGCATCACAATATACGTCAAACGGCTTGGTGATGTCTGGCTGGGCCAATACTGGGGCAGTGGTCAATAATTTCTTCAATGTCTGAAACGCTTCCTCACAATTGACGTTCCAATCGAACTTCTTATCCTTTTCAGCAGTTCCGTGATGGGTTTGGATAGCCGAGAGAAATTCGGAATGAACCTACATAATATCCGGCTAATCCAGGGAAACTGCGTACTGATGAACAGTTCTCGGTGGCTTCCAATCCAACACATCTTGAACCTTGCTAGGATCTACAGAGATACCTTCCGCAGAAACTATGTGACCAAGAAATGGCACATGATCCAACCCAAAATTCGCACTTGCTGAATTTTGCGTACAGCTTGTGATCTCGAGGCGTTGGAGAATGATGCGAAGATGTTCAGCGTGTTCTTCCTTGGTTTTGGAATAGATGAGGATGTCATCAATGAATACCACCACGAATTTGTCCAGCTCCGGCATGAATACCGAATTCATGAGGTACTGAAATGGGCTGGGGCCGTTTGTTAATCCGAAAGACATTACTAAGTACTCAAAACAATCCATATCTTGTAGAGGAAAGCGGTCTTGGGAATGTCTTCAGCCCTATCTTTATCTGATTTAACCGCTGACGAGGTCAAATTGGGAAAGACCTTGGCACCAACTAGTTGAAACGAAAAGAATCGATACGGGTGCAGTTTGGTATTGGTTTGTGATGTCCTTTCGGTTCAATGGCCGATAATTCAACCTACAGCCAAGGATTTGTTTCATTCTTCGTTACGAGCTACAGGGCACCCCAAGGCGAGAGTACTGGCGGATGAGTCCATTTTTCCAAGAGCTCATTCAACTGCTTTTTCACTCAGCCAGCTCCGTTCGAGCCATTTTATACGGCGACGGGATATTGGAGAAGTTCCTGCTGGGAAAGCTCTATCTTAAATTCCCTCCCGGGTAGGGGGAAGACCAAGATATCTTCAGGAAACACATCGGGGGAACTCGCGGACAACAGGAATACTTTCTAGTGCTACTCCTTCCAAATGGTAGGCAGCTAGCAGTTTCGATGGATCGGGGTTTAGAGAGAGATATGCTTCGGCCGTGCAAGGGAGAATTTAAGTACACAACACGGGGCTCGATATCTAGCATGGCTCTATGGGTTTTCATCCAGAACATACCCAAAATCAAATCAATTTCTTGGTGACTAAGCACGATGAAATTAGTGGGATAGATTTTCTGATTTATTTCTAGCGGAGTCTTGCATACTATTTGATTGGCACGGATTTGTCCCATGGGGGAACGAACGGTGTAGTATTTTTCTATAGCTTTGGGTTGAAGTTTAAGTCTTTGCACACATGCTTGGCTAATGAAATTATGAGTAGCGCCAGAATCAAAAAGTGCAAGGACAGGCTGGCGATAGAGTGAGAGCGTACCGGTCAGCACGGTTTCACCCTGAGGGATGTCTTCAGCATTGGTGTAGTTCACTTGGGCACCACGAGTCGGTGCATTCCTATTTTTGCTCTGGTTTGGACGCTTGTTGACGTTGTTGTTGCGTCTAGGCGCGGTGCAGTTCTTAGCAAAGTGGCCAGTGCGACCACAGTTGTAACATGGATAGTTGCCTCCACGGTCAGCAGGTTGTGGGGCACGAGCATTTGGGTTCCCTTGCTGCTGATAAGGTGCACGATACTGATTGCTTTGCTGGTACGGCACACGGGAAAGAAGGTTCTGCTGCTGTAGGTGGCCTTGGGTAGTTCTGTGTATACGGGCGCTGGAATTGTTGCCGCAGGGGTGTCCTGTATCGCTGTCCTTCAACTTGGCATTCATTCCTCGTAGGAATGCATACCTCTTCTTTTCCTCCGTATTGACATACTCATTAGCATAATGGGCGAGGTGGTTGAAAACTTCAGAGTATTGGAGGACATTCCTCCCTCCTTGTTTCAGATCTGTAAACTCCTGCAACTTCCTTTGCATGAGGGCAGCTGGAATGAAATGGGCACGAAATGCTGTCTTGAACTCATTCCACTCAAGACGGCGTCCAGCAGGCAGAGTAGCTTCATAATTTGCCCACCAGGCACTAGTAGAGCCCTGGAGTTGTTGGGCAGCGAACAGCACCTTCTGGTGCTCTGTGCAGTCCAGCAGGCCGAACTTGGATTCGGTCTGACGCAGCCAATGATCCGCGTCCAGAGGTTCCCTGGCACGCTCAAACGTCGGTGGATGGGTACCCAAAAAGTCCGAGTACGTGCACTGACGAGGCTGGTTATTGTTGCGGTTTCCCCCACGTCCTCCAAGGTTGGACGTATTCTCCACGAGTTGGCGGAGCAACTCAGCTTCATTTTGCTGACGGTCGATCACCGTGGCGAGGATTTCTGCCAGTGAGGGCTGAGCACTAGCTCCCTGTTGAGAGCTCTCAGGGTCATCCTGATTCCGAGTTCGCACCATGCTGTAATTTACATATTTGCACATTAGTACTCTCTCCAATTAATCCATAGAAATCACCTGTGCGAAAACATAAATTGCAAGAGGCACACACAAAAATTTCAAGGGTAATAACCATTCTCATTAATCCAACTCGGAGTACATGGTTGTTCGGAAGGCATCATCACATTGTTCTTACATGCCTGCGTCAACGCCCGGCTACGGTATTGCGGACACATTATGCAGGATTCATAATCCTACATCCGAACTCAAGGTACATGTACTACATGGGCATAAGACCGGGGGTAGCGAGTCTTCTAATCCTGGTCTAAATCTTCTGGCTCTGCGGGCTCTTCGGGTTCTAGCATTTCCACATCATTCATTTCGGTGGGTGCCATCTCTACGTCCTCTTGTTCTCCATACTCCAAGGTGATCTCATCCCAATTCCCTTCAACAGGAAGATGGGCTGCTTTGAACGCATAGAAATCATCTTGCGCCTCGATCATGTCCTGCTCAAAACATTCGGCATCCAACAAGGCTTGATCACGCTCTTCTATAATCATATCCATCTCCTCATTCTTTGCCTCGATTTGTTGGTTCAGTTCTGAAATCTCCACATCCTTAGCTCGCTTTTCTGCTTCCGAACACCGAAGGGCAGACTGATACATGTCCAGTAGTCGGCACAAGTCGGTGCATAAAGCGAATGTGGAAAGGCCATAGTACTCTATTATGGGCAGCATGGGGTCATGATGGCGGTGGTTTGGGTCGAAGATGAAGTCCACACGCCTAATCCACTCAAAATCCGTCACGTCATTGATGGGCAGCAAGGCGACGGGTGTTCCAGCAACATCATGCTTGCGGTCTTCACAGAATCGTGTGAGTGCCTTGAAGGCAGCAATATTCCAAGTGGTGGGTAAATCGGTCCCGGAGACGCTAATAGTCCAAGACTCCCATGCCGGCGTAAATAGATGATTGGGGGGAACTGCCACATGAACAACACAGGAGGTAACTCCGTACTCCTGATATTCCTTGCCAACATAAGTGGGAGGAGTGTGATATCCGAACCCCTGGAGGATTCTCCAGAACAGGTGAACCATCCCGGTGAACTCCAAACCGTCGGTGATCTCCCAGCCCGGTGGGGCTTGTTCATGGTTTTCAACCATCTACAAGGAAAGTACTTTGATTGAGTCAAACGTATCTTATGAAGCCTTGGTTGTAATATAGATAGCAAAAGGGTACGACTGATTCATAACGTGAGTCAACATATTCTTAAGTTCATGGACTCGAAATATGTGACCATCGAACTACAAACGCATATCACGTAGTGATCCCAAAATACAACAATCTCGCGTGGATCATCAAAAGCTACCAACCCATCTAGTCCTACCTACACGACCTAGTCCGATCTACCACGATCACTAAGCCCTGTCTCCCACTAATGCCTCGTAATCCACATCAGACTCCTCGTCCATATCCTCCTGCGGCTCCTCCTCCTCTGGTGCTGCCTGAGGTGCTAGAGCCGCCTCTAGCTGCTCCTGCAGGCCCTGGTTCTTGTGAGCCAGGGTCTCCAGATCCTCTCCCATAAGCTCCATCTCGTGCTGTGCAGCTGTCAACTGATGCTGTAGGTGCTCGTTGTGGTTAGCACGCTGCTGCATAATCGTGCCACGTCTTTCGACCTCATGCGCGAGAGTGTCGCGCTGTCCAGTGACCTCAGCAACGAGGGTCTCACTTGCCTCAAGAGCAGCGGTCAACCGTTGAATCTCCCTCTGCTGTGTGTCCACCTGTGTCTGCAGGTCGTTCCTCTGTAGCCAGACCTGCTCAGTGTCAGCCAGTAAGATCCTGCTGTGGCTGCTGGCCTCCTCATCCAAGTTGAGGAGGTACTCGGAGTATTGGGACACATGGTGGTACCCCGAGTGATACGTCGAGTAGTCATTGCGGCCGATGCGCCTCACGCGCCTCTGCCAGACTGGGTTGGCCTGGTTCCAGATCGGGATCATCTCAAACGGAGTCCCAGAGAGTGCTGCCGTGTGGCGCCCGCAGAAGTGGGTGAGAGCCCTGTGGGCGACTCTCTCCAAGCCCTCACGAAGGCTCCCACAAGTCGCCATGCTCTCCATCCCCGCCATGTCGAGGTTGCGCGGGTGAGTGGGCACGCGGATGTGCACCTCTGCAAGAGTCACACCGTGGCGGTACCTCACGGCCCTTGTAGGAGGGCGGCTCATCGTAGCCCAGCAAGCGGAGCAAATCCCACAAAAGTGTAGGAAAACCACGGTGGTGGAGACCGGTGGTGTAGCGCCACCCGTCGTGCGTAAACTCCTCGAAACCGTGATCATCCATCTGGAACAACCCAATGGTGAGTCTAGTGTTCCATAACAAGAAATGCATATATAAGTGCTGTAACAGTTTCCAGTCTCACGGGGCAATAGTACGGTAACGGTTTATTGTAGTTCTATTCTTAAGTATCCGGCTGACGGCAAGCTAACAGATTCTACTTGTTCTTTATTTTTGAGGTTGTTACTGTTATACTCAAATTTAAATTTCGGTTTCGGGTGACAGAGAGTGTTGAGATCTTCCTGAGAAACATTTATACGCCTTATTTGGTTATGCATTTTATTAGTTATGACTTGTCATCTTGACCATTGGAAATTTTTTTTTATTCGGAGGTGGGTGGACAAGGAGGGAACCATATTTTAATTGAGTTACATAAGGAATGCATGATGCAAGGAGTTTTACTAAATTTTTAACCTATCGTTCCTCACAACTCAACACATGAATTGCCGATACTTAGCGGCACGGATTTGTGGTGACGACCCGCACTCATCACGTAAGTCAAGCTACAAGTTATACTAACGGCGTTAGTGTACCTGCAGAGGATCCATTGCAGAAACAATACATCAAATTTAAAAGAAACTATGAAAAGAAACACAATTCTACTAGTCACGATCCATGGAAAAAGGATCGCCCCGTGATAAGTCACGAGCCAACAGTGTCTCGTATCCGTCTGCGAGCACAGACACCGATATCACGCGTGTCGGTTAAGCACGCGCGTACCTTCGTTTGAAGAAGCCGTAGATACAATATTTAAACAAACATAACCCATGTTAGCTTTGTCACCACCCTAATATCTATATGGGCAATACTAACGTATCCTCACCCGTAAACATCGTAATTTTTGAAAATACGATTTATTTGTTGTATTATCATGGACCACGGCTCTGATACCAAGCTGAGGCGCCCCTCCCCGCAGGATCGAGGTCCCTGGTCAAAGCTAATTTTTGATAAATCCAAATAAAATAGCTAAGAGTTTCCAAAAATAGTGAAATTTGGTGGGTGGGCTATTTAAATAGTGGAGAACACTTTGGTGAATTTTAATTGAAATTTTTATAAACAGATTTTTAGAATTTAATAATTGCCTTAAATAGATACTTAAGCATTACTTAATTAATTGTGGCTTTTGCAATTTAGATAAAATGCTCAATAAATTCATATAATTCTAATTTATTATTATCATTCTGATTATGAATTTACTTGTTATATGTTATATAGAAAATTTTCAAATTGCTTTATAATTTGGTTGCAGGGTTTTTATTTTTCCTAGAATTAATTCCAAATTTTTGGGAGGCTTCCCTATTCCATGCTATCCTTTCTCATATCCTTGTGCTTCTTATGCTTGTTAATTGGAATGGGACACCTGGGGTGTCACAGACGTTCCTTCAGCTTGGCATTCATTCCTCATAGGAATGCATACCTCTTGTTTTCCTCCGTATTGACATACTCACTAGCATAGGGGGCGAGGTGGTTGAAAGCTTCAGAATATTGGAGGACATTCCTCCCTCCTTGTTTCAGATCTGTAAACTCCTGCAACTTCCTCTACATGAGGGCAGCTGGAATGAAAAGGGCACAAAATGCTGTCTTGAACTCATTCCACTCAAGGTGGCGTCCAGCAGGCAGAGTAGCTTCATAAATCACCCACCAAGCACTAGCAGAGCCCTGGAGTTGTTGGGCGGTGAACAGCACCTTCTGGTGCTCTGTGCAGTCCAGCAGACCGAACTTGGACTCGGTCTGACGCAGCCAATGATCCGCGTCCAGAGGTTCCCTAGCACACTCAAACGTCGGTGGATGGGTACCCAAAAAGTCCGAGTACGTGCACTGATGAGGCTGGTTATTGTTGCGGTTTACCCCACGTCCTCCAAGGTTGGACGTATTCTTCACGAGTTGACGGAGCAACTCAGCTTCATTTTGCTGACGGTTGATCACTGTAGCGAGGATTTCTGCCAGTGAGGGCTGAGCATTAGCTCCCTGTTGAGAGCTCTCTGGGTCATCCTGATTTCGAGTACGCACCATGCTGCAATTTACATGATTGCACATTAGTAATCTCTCAAATTAATCCATAGAAGTCACATGTGCAAGAATATAAATTGCAAGAGGCACACACAAAAATTCCAAAGGTAATAACCATTCTCATTAATCCAATTCGGAGTACATGGTTGTCCGAAGGGCATCATCACATAGTTCTTACACGCCTACGTCAACGTCTAGCTACGGTATTGCGGACACATTATGCAAGATTCATAATCCTACATCCGAACTCAAGATACATATACTACATGGGCATAAGACCGGGGGTAGCGAGTCGTCTAATCCTGGTCTAAATCTTCTGGCTCTGTGGGCTCTGCGGGTTCTACCATTTCCACATCATTAATTTCAGCGGGTGCCATCTCTACGTCCTCTTGTTCTCCATACTCCAATGTGATCTCATCCCAATTCCCTTCAACAGGAAGATGGGCAGCTTTGAACGCATCAAAATCATCTTGAGCCTCGATCATATCCTGCTCAAAATGTTTGGCATCCAACAAGGCTTGATCACGCTCTTCTATAATCATGTCCATCTCCTCATTCTTTGCTTTGATTTGTTGGTTCAGTTCTGAAATCTCCACATCCTTAGCTCGCTTTTCTGCTTCCGAAAACCGGAGGGCACACTGATACATGTTCAGTAGTCGGCACAAGTTGGTGCATAAAGCGAATGTGGAAAGGCCACAATACTCTATTATGGGCAGCATGGGGTCATGATGGCGGTGGTTTGGATCGAAAATGAAGTCCACATGCCTAATCCACTCAAGATCTGTCACGTCGTTGATGGACAGCAAGGCGACGGGTGTTCCAGCAACATCATGCTTGCGGTCTTCACAGAATTGTGTGAGTGCCTTAAAAGCAGCAATATTCCAGGTGGTGGGTAAATCGGTCCCAGAGACGTTAACAGTCCAAGACTCCCATGCCGGAGAAAATGAATAATTGGTGGGAACCGCCACATGAACAACGCAGGAGGTAACTTCATACTCCTGATATTCCTTGCCAACATAAGTGGGAGGAGTGTGATTTCCAAACCACCGAAGAATTCTCCACAACAGGTGAACCATCCCGGTGAATTCCAACCCGTCCGTGATCTCCTAACCCGGTGGGGCTTGTTCATTGTTTTCAGCCATCTACAAGGAAAGTACTTTGATTGAGTCAAAACGTATCTTATGAATCCTTGATTGCAATAAAGATAGCTAAAATAGTACGACCAATTCACAACGTGAGTCAACATATCCTTAAGTACATGGACTCGGAATTTGTGACCATCGAGCTACAAAAGCATATCGCGCAGTGATCCCAAAATACAACATTCTCGCGTGAATCAACAAAAGCTACCAACCCATCCAGTCCTACCTACACGACCTAGTCCGATCTACCACGATCCCTAGGTCCTGTCTCCAACTAGTGCCTCATAGTCTACATTAGACTCCTCGTCCATATCCTCCTGCGGCTCCTCCTCCTCTGGTGCTGCCTGAGGTGCTAGAGCCGCCTCTAGCTGCTCCTGCAGGCCCTGGTTCTCGTGAGCCAGGGTCTCCAAGTCCTCTCCCATAAGCTCCGTCTCGTGCTGTGCAGCCGTCAATTGATGCTGTAGGTGCTCGTTGTGGTTGGCACGCTGCTGCATAATCGTGCCACGTCTATCGACCTCCTGCGCAAGAGTGTCGCGCTGTCCAGTGAGCTCAGTAACACGAGTCTCACTCGCCTCAAGAGCAGCGGTCAACCGCTGAACCTCCCTCTGCTGTGTGTCCACCTGTGTCTGCAGGTCGTTCCTCTGTGTCCAGACCTGCTCAGCGTCAGCCAGTAGGATCCTGCTATGTCTGCTAGCCTCCTCATCCAAGTTGAGGAGGTACTCGGAGTAGTGGGACACACGGTGGTACCCCGCGTGATACGTCGAGTAGTCATTGCGGGCGATGCGCCTCATGCGCCTCTGCCAGACCGGGTTGGCCTGGTGCCAGATCGGGATCATCTCAAACGGAGTCCCAGAGAGCGCTACCGTGTGGCGCCCGCAGAAGTGGGTGAGAGCCCTGTGGGTGACTCTCTCCAAGCCCTCACGAAGGCTCCCACAAGTCGCCAAGCTCTCGATCCCCGCCATGCCGAGGTTGCGCGGGTGAGTGGGCACGCTGATGTGCACCTTTGCAAGGGTCACACCATGGCGGTGGACCTCATGGCCCTTGTAGGAGGGCGGCTCGTCGTAGCCCAGCAAGCGGAGAAAATCCCACAAAAGTGTAGGAAAGCCACGGTGGTGGAGGCCGGTGGTGTAGCGCCACCCGTCGTGCGTAAACTCCTCAAAACCGTGATCACCCATCTGAAACAACTACCCAATGGTGAGTATAGTGTTCCACAACGAGGAATGCATATCATATAAAGTGCTGTTAATACGGAAACCAGTTTTAGTTTATCATTTTCCAGTCTCAAGGGGCGATAATACGGTAACGATTCTTATTGCAGTTTCATTCTTGACTGTCCAGTTGTGAGAAAAGTGAGCGTTTTGACTAGCAAATGAAATCTTCAGAACTGGGGCTTGGCACCATGTTATAGTAGACTTTCATAGCTTTCCAGATTGGGCTCACACACCTTTTAATTCGAAGTACAACTCCAGTTATGAAATTTTTAAGTTCAGGGTTATGCTGAAAACAGCAAGTTAACGGATTTTACTTGTTCTCTATTTCTGAGGTTGTTACTGTTATACTAAAATTATATTTCGAATTATGGTGATAGAGGGTGTTGAGATCTTTTTGAGAAGCATTTATATGCCTTATTTGCTTAAGTATTTTATTAGTTATGAATTTTTGAAGTTGACGACCAAAACAGGACAGATTCTTGTTATCGTGACCATTGGATTTGTAGCTCGATTTTTTTTATACTTATCATACTTAGAAATTAGGTGGGCAAGAAGAGAACCACATTTTAGTTTAGTTACATAAGGAATGCATGATGCAAGGAGTTTTACTTAATTAACCTATCGTTCCTCACAACTCAACACATGAATTGCCGATACTTAGCGGCACGGATATTTGGTGACGACCCGCACTCATCACGTAAGTCAAGCTAAAAGTTATACTAACGGCATTAGTGTACCTGCAGAAGATCCATTGCAGAAACAATACATCAAATTCAAAAGAAACTATGAAAATAAGCACATTTCTACTAGTAACGATCCATGGAAAAGGATCGCCCCGTGATAAGTCACGAGCCAACAGTGTCTCGTATCCGTCTGCGAGCACAGACACCGATATCACACGTGTCGGTTAAGCATGCACGTACCTTCGTTTGAAGAAGCCGTAGATACAATATTTAAACAAACATAACTCATGTTAGCTTTGTCACCACCCTAATATCTATATGGGCAATACTAACGTATCCTCACTCGTAAACGTCGTAGTTTTTTGAAAATACGATTTATTTGTTGTATTATCATGGACCACGGCTCTGATACCAGCTGAGGCGCCCCTCCCCGCAGGATCGAGGTCCCGACGGTGCTGATAGCGCAGACACTTGATAATACAACATTGGTCCAAATTTAAGTAGAATATTATGATAATTCGAGGGTTCAGAGTGCAGCGGAATTAATACAAGTTCATAATGTTTTGCAAACAGCGGAAGCAATTAATGTAAAGAAACTACAAGCTCGACGATACAGCGTAGTGATGATCCCTGCCCGGAGAACCATCACCCTAGCAGCACACACATCACTGCGGCGGCGAGTCAGACTCCCAGTGGGCAGTCCAACCCTCAGGGACTTGCACGTCCCAAGGCATCACATTCTCAGGCAATTCAATCTCTTCATGACCTGTAAACAACGATGGCACAAAGCCTGAGTACTAATTACTCAGCAAGACTTACCCGTCGAATCACCTAGACATGCAAGGGCTCTAATAGGGTAGCTTATTGAAAGGACTCGCACTAAGCAACCTATTAGTTCTATCGAGTTTTATTGAGCCATGTTAATTGGGTGAAGCAAAAGTGTAACTTTAGTGGAGCTATATAAGATAATAAAGCCAATACAGGGGTGACAGCAGTACAAGAGCATCAGTAGAGATAATCAACTGAAGGGGCAATAATCAACTTTCATGATGCAACTACGTGACGACTCAGTGACCAAGCGGTACTCTTTACTGCGAGTGACAGCAATTGCCATCAATTTACACCAGCTGGGAAAACCCGAAATACACGACACATACGTACCAATTAAGGTCGTATATGGCAACCTTTCGCAAGGACGAAAACAACTTGGTCCGGGTCCAGTCTCAGCGAGTGGGCATGCCATCCTGCCAGCAGTACTTCGCGGTGTGGACCGCCCACTCCAGCAGCAGAAGGGTCAACGACCACTGTACTAGGTACCGTCCTAATTGCCGCGTCAATGCTACATCAGTTTACTAGTACCCATAGACTAGCATTCTTTCGGTACTGTTCGAGACTTGACCAAGGGGCCGACCAGGGACGGGTCCTAGGGTGGGCAAGGCAGGGCTACCGCAGTCAACACCCATGTGTGACCGCAACCTATACATGCATAATCCCTGCCCGGCCATAACATTAATGTAAACTTCTTCCATTAAGTTCATATTTAGTGATCAAGTCATAGTAATAAGGTCTACCGAGACTAATAGTCCTTAAGCATAGCGATACAGTACCGTTCCTATCACAGTTCTAATAATAAGCAAGGGTCATTTGGGGGTCATGCAAGGTGGATTTCCAATCAACTCCTATGATCTAATGCATCAAACAATCATAGACGTAGCAGTGATATAAACTAGCAATTTTTATAAATGGGCAAATGCAAACCGGGGCTTGCCTGGATCGATGTTAGTGCTAGAAACTACAACGTCTTGCTCCTGGGGATCAAGGTCCTTCTGAAGATCTTCTTGTTCCTACTCTAGGTTGTTGTAGCCTATATGATAGAATTGAATTGTCGGTATTATCAAAATACCATAGAATGCAATGATATGATGCACAATGTCTTTAATATTGATTATTATTATTATTATGTTCTTGAAGCCATATGCTTCAAAGAAACAAATTAGAGTTTCATCATTTTATGTGTGTTAATCATTTATTTAGGGTTGTTATAGTCCTTCAAAATAATTAAGCAATTACAATAGTAACCAATTGATTCTGATGTTGAATGATTTAGCATGAACAGGGACATAGATGAATTGTATTTTTACCAATTTATAGCCTCTGGATATAATTACTCTAATTACTAGCATTTATTAAAGTAAAATAGTGGTATGAGCAATTAATTTGATTTAATTAAGTAAACTTAGGTTTCTGGACTTATGTAATTTACTAGGCTCAGAGGCTTGTGTGAGAGATTTTTGTGCCAAGTGACATGGGCCAGTTAATTATAAAATAATTCCTAGAATTAATTTAAATAAACACACTAAATAAATTCCAGAGCCAAAAATAATCCATATTTTATCAAACCAAAATTTGTGGTGGTAGATAATCATATGTTTATTGAGCATGCCAAAAATCAGGATAAATTTTATTCCTAGAATTTCTAGTGAATTAACTAGTGTATAAGCAATTAAATGAATTAATAAAAATACATGTACAGAGACTATGATTTATCATTTTACTAAAACAGAACTCTAAAAGATGAACCCAGCAAAATTGGTTTGGGCCGATTTGGGTTTGAAATCGATTTACTATGAATTTTTGAAGTCTTAATGGTTTTCTGGAATTTTCTTGGCATTTTTCTATTAAAACGTTGCCACGTCGGGACAGGTCAGCAGACACGTCAACGCCACTTCGGCTCCAGCTCGGCTGCTAGTAGGCGCCAGTCGGACGACGGGTCAGCGGCGCCGGAGCTCGCCGGAGAGCTGTCAAGCTCGCCGCTGGCAAGCACACGCGAGGGAAACTCGCCACGGAAGCATTTTTCTATCATGCACGTCGAGGCGAACACGTCTGGAGGGTTGGCGAGGACAGAGGCTCACCGGAGATGGTCGACGTCGAGCGGCAGCGGAACTCTGATCTTCGGCGGTGTCGCGTTTCTGGTAGGGGGCAGCAAATCGGTCGCCGTCTTCGCGTAGAGCACCAGCAGAAGGCGGAGAACACCGGCGTTGATGATGTCGTCGTGGACTCGGGCCGGAACTAGTAGCTCGTAGACGAGGCGGCTTCAACGAACGGCGACGATGGTAGAGTCCAGGGAAAAATTGTCTCTGCACGCAAAGAAGCGATCAAACACGGTACTAGGGGTCAGGGAAAACCGTCGAGGGGTGTGCGCACCTAGATGTGCAAGAACCGGATCGGAGGGCTTATGGTGCTTGGTGAATTTTGAGCTGCGGCAATGGGGATCGCCGGATAGGTTCCAAGGGGAAAAACTCGAATTACTTGCGATGCTCACGAAGTGGAGGGGGATGGTGGCGAGGGAGAGTCGCTCAGGGAGAATGCGCTGTGTGTGTGTCTTTGAATCGGGTTGGGAGGCAATGGGAAAGCAGGGCTCGAGCTTGCGCTGGAGCTCCGAAATGGCGGAATGGTGGAGGAATGAGAAGAAGAGAGTGGGGAGCAGAGTGCAGGGAGTTGAAATGAGAGTGCTCGGAGGGTGTCACGTGGTGGTGCAAGGGTCAGCGCACCGGTTTGCGTTTGGCCGGAGTGATGGGAACGGTCGGGAGCAGGGTGGCCGAGCGGCAAGGTCATGTCAATGGCGTGCAGAGGAGAGGGGAAGGAAGAAGGCCGTTGGCCGGGCTCGGGCGGCAGGGCAGTGGCAGGGGGGGCGCTGTAAGCGCGCGCTCGGTCCCGAGGCTGGAGTGATGGCCGTCCGTTCGGTACGTCGGCGTCGATAGAGAGAGAATCGGCGGGGAGAGCTTCGCCGGCCAATGGAGGAAGAAGGAGAAAGGATTTTTCTCTAAACCCCCCAAACTTTCAGATTCTTCGCAAAAAGGTCCCTGGTCAATGCTGGATTTTGGGAAATCAAAATAAAATAGCTAGAAATTCCCAAAAATTGTATAACTTGGTGAGTTGACTACTTAAATAGTGGAGAACACCCTGGTGAATTTTATTTGTGTTTTCCATAAAAATATTTTTAGTATTTAATAATTGCCTCAAATAGATACTTAAGCATTACTTAATTAATTGTGTCTTTTGCAATTTAGATAAAATGCTCAATAAATTCATAAAATTCTATTTTTATTGTTACCATTCTGATTATGAATTTACTTGATATATGTTATATAGAAAATTTTTAAATTGCTTCATAATTTGGTTGCAGGGTTTTTGTTTTTCCTAGGATAAATTCCAAATTTTTGGGAGGCTTTCCTATTTCATGCCATCCTTACTCATATCCTTGTGCTTCTTATGCTTGTTAATTGGAATGGGACACCTGGGGTGTCACACGTTTGGGGCATACTTTTTTTCTAGAAAGGTTGCGGCAAGGCCAACACCGCCAAAAAGCAAAATTCAAAGAGTAGAATAGCATATAATTTTATAAAAAATAAATACTTCCCTATGGTTGAGATACCGCCTCGAGTACCTCCTACTGCTAGCATGTTACATTCAATACAACGTCGAACTCCATCGCGGTGGAGGACTTGCCCACCATATCATGAACCGCGCCTAGACTACCGCGTTTATGGGTACACAAAAAACTATGGAAGGTAACCCACTTCATTCGGGCACGCGGTTCATCACACCGTGGCTGTAAGCACACGAAAAAGGAGACCTAAACCTAAAACGAGCATAACTTTTACATCCGTTGTCTGATCAGTGCATACTTTTTTTTCTTGAAAGGTTGTGGCAAGGCCAACACCGACAAAATGCGAAATTCAATGAGAAGAATAGTATATAATTTTATAAAAAATAAATACTTCCCTATGGTTGAGATACTGCCTCGAGTACCTCCTACTGCTAGCATGTTACATTCAATACAGCGACGAACACCATCGCGGTGGAGGACTCGCCCACCATATCATGAACCACGCCTAGATTACAGCGTTTATGGGTACACAAGGAACTATGGAAGGTAACCCACATCATTCGGGCACGTGGTTCATCACACCGTGGATGTAAACACATGAAAAAGGAGATCTATAACCTAAAACGAGCATAACTTTTGCATCCGTTGTCCGATCGGTGCATACTTTTTTTTTCTAGAAAGGTTGCGGCAAGGCCAACACCGACAAAAAGCGAAATTCAAAGAGTAGAATAGCATATAATTTTATAAAAAATAAATACTTCCCATATGTTTGAGATACCATCCCGAGTACCTCCTACTGCTAGCATGTTATATTCAATACAACATCGAACTCCATCACGGTGGAGGACTCGCCCACCATATCATGAACCGCGCCTAGACTACCGCGTTTATAGGTACACAAAGAACTATGGAAGGTAACTCACATCATTCGGGCATGCGGTTCATCACACCGTGGATGCAAGCACATGAAAAAGGAGACCTATAACCTAAAACGAGGATAACTTTTGCATCCGTTCTTCGATCAGTGCATACTTTTTTTTTCTAGAAAGGTTGCGGAAGAGGCCAACACCGACAAAAAATGAAATTCAAAGAGTAGAATAGTATATAATTTTTTACAAAATAAAAACTTCCCTATGGTTGAGATGCTGCCCCGAGTACCTCCTACTGCTAGCATGTTATATTCAATACAGCGTCGAACTCCATCGCGGTGCAGGACTCGCCCACCGTATCATGAACCGCACCTAGACTACTGCGTTTATGGGTACACAAGGAACCATGGAAGGTAATCCAAATCATTCGAGCACACGGTTCATCACACTGTGGCTGTAAGCACATGAAAAAGGAGACCTAAACCTAAAACGAGCATAACTTTTGCATCCGTTGTCCGAACGGTGCATACTTTTTTTTTCTCGAACAGTTGCGGCAAGCCCAACACCGACAAAAAGCGAAATTCAAAAGTAGGATAGCATATAATTTTATAAAAAATAAATTGATGAGGACATCACCATGCTGGATACGCGCCTATCATGGCCTTCCCCAAGTTACAAGTCGTCACCAACTCGGTCGCCGCGTTCGTTTCGGATTCAGCCGACACCCCTTCACGGTTTTGATGATATCTTCCACATCCGACGTCCAAACGAGGCGTTCTTTGATGTGTTGGAAAGAGGAAGACGACGCCGTCGTTTTGGTTCTGGTCCTAGCTCCAGAAGGGTCGTAAGTCATAATATATGACCATGACAAGGTGTTGTGCCACCTATTTTGGGCCAACTTGGCCATGTATCGTGTCGGGCCTTAAGCCCATGTTGTGGGCGCCCCCCCCTGGTCGCCCCCAACCCTAGGACGTCTTTGTTTCCTACATAAACTCAATAGCCACTGTCTCTTAGTTTTGGGTTTTGTTTAGTTGAGTTTTCCAAAGAGAAACTTGATCGAATTATTGTAACTGTGGTGACAAGTCCTTTTATAGTAATCCAGGGCCCTTGTTCTTGTTCTACACCACTGTGGCGATTAGTCCTTTTGTGTTCAGAGCTTGAACCTTTTCTTGTGATTTGCTTCATCCATATTTGCAATTTCAGATTGCGTGTTTATCCTCTCTTGCTTGTGTTCTCGATTTCGCTTGCAGGAACAATCAAGTTGTGCTTGGTGTAACGGTTGCGGGGTTGGACCATGTCTGATTCAAGCCGGGTTATCGATGCCTTGTTCCCCAAATTCGAGTTTATCCCCTTACCTCTCGGAAGATCGGGCCATGTCTACATCAAGTGGTATCAGATTCCCAGGTTCCCCGTGAGGTATTATCGTGTTCTTCCCTTTAGATTCGTTTGTGTTCATCACCTTTTGTCCACGAAAAAGCCTACAAAAAAAATTTCCCCACCATCCCAGATACTGTTTAGCCTTTGCATAATTTAATTTCAGAGTCCTTAGTGTTGAGTTTGTGTCCTAGTCGAGTTCAGTTGCTGGTTTGAATTTGTGTTTCGATTCGGTTTGTGTTTTGATCTCCGCTGCACACCACCATCACCACCGTATTTTCCATTGGATTCACCATCGTGTCACCCACCCACCACACCCACAATTTGTTGCCAACAAAAAATCCTACCCGATTCGGTTTTCTCCCCCCCCCCCCTCACCCCTCAAACCCTATCTTGACATACCTTCGGTAAAACAGGCATAACTTTTCGCTCGTTGCTCCGATTGGGCTGAAATTTTTACAGTAGATTCTTGACTCAAAGTTGAGGTGACCATGACAAGGTGCTGTGCCACCTATTTTGGGTCAACTTGACCATGTATCATGTCAGGCCTTAAGCCCATGTTATGGGCGCCCCCCCCTGGTCGCCCCCAACCCTAGGACGTCTTTGTTTCCTACATAAACCCAGTAGCCGCCGTCTTTTAGTTTTGAGTTTTTTTAATGCAGTTTTCCAAAGAGAAACTTGATCGAATTATTGTAACTGTAGCGACAAGTTCTTTTACAGTAATCCAGGGCCCCTGTTCTTGTTCTACACCACTGTGGCGATTAGTCCTTCTCTGTTCAGAGCTTGAACCTTTTCTTGTGATTCGCTTCATCCATATTTGCAATTTTAGATTGCGTGTTTATCCTCTCTTGCATGTGTTCTCGATTTCGCTTGCAGGAACAATCAAGTTGTGCTTGGTGTAACGGTTGCGGCGTTGGATCGTGTCTGATTCAATCCGGGTCATTGACGCCTTGTTCCCCAAATTCGAGTTTATCCCCTTACCTCTCGAAAGATCGAGCCATATCTACATCAAGTGGTATCAGATTCCTAGGTTCCCCGTGAGGTATTATCGTGTTCTTCCCTTTAGACTCGTTTGTGTTCATCACCTTTTGTCCACGAAAAAGCCTACAAAAAAAAATTTCCCCACCATCCCAGACACTGTTTAGCCTTTGCATAATTTAATTTCAGAGTCCGTAGTGTTGAGTTTGTTTCCTAGTCGAGTTCAGTTGTTGGTTTGAATTTGTGTTTCGATTTAGTTTGTGTTTTGATCTCCGCTGCACACCACCATCACCATCGTGTTTTCCATTGGATTCACCATCGTCTCACCCACCCACCACACCCACAATCTGTTGCCAACAAAAAAACCCTACCCGATTCGGTTTTCTCCCCCCCCCCCCTCACCCCTCAAACCCTATCTTGACATACCTTCGGTAAAACAGGCATAACTTTTTGCTCGTTGCTCCGATTGGGCTGAAATTTTTACAGCAGATTCTTGACTAAAAGTTGAGGTGACCATGACAAGGTGTTGTGCCACCTATTTTGGGCCAACTTGGCCATGTATCATGTCGGGCCTTAAGCCCATGTTGTGGGCGCCCCCTCTGGTCGCCCCCAACCCTAGGACGTCTTTGTTTCCTACATAAACTCAGTAGCCGCCGTCTTTTAGTTTTGGGTTATGTTTAGTTCAGTTTTCCAAAGAGAAACTTGATCGAATTATTGTAACTGTGGCGACAAGTCCTTTTACAGTAATCCAGTGCCCCTGTTCTTGTTCTACACCACTGTGGCGATTAGTCCTTTTGTGTTCAGAGCTTGAACCTTTTCTTGTGATTCGCTTCATCCATATTTGCAATTTCAGATTGCGTGTTTATCCTCTCTTGCTTGTGTTCTCGATTTCGCTTGTAGGAACAATCAAGTTGTGCTTGGTGTAACGGTTGCGGGGTTGGATCGTGTCTGATTCAAGCCGGGTCATCGACGCCTTGTTCCCCAAATTCGATTTTATCCCCTTACCTCTCAGAAGATCGGGCCATATCTACATCAAGTGGTATCAGATTCCCAGGTTCCCCATGAGGTATTATCGTGTTCTTCCCTTTAGATTCGTTTGTGTTCATCACCTTTTGTCCACGAAAAAGCCTACAAAGAAAAATTTCCCCACCATCCCAGACACTGTTTAGCTTTGCATAATTTAATTTCAGAGTCCGTAGTGTTGAGTTTGTGTCCTAGTCGAGTTCAGTTGCTGGTTTGAATTTGTGTTTCGTTTCGGTTTGTGTTTTGATCTCCGCTGCACACCACCATCACCATTGTGTTTTCCATTGGATTCACCATCGTGTCACCCACCCACCACACCCACAATCTGTTGCCAACAAAAAGACCCTACCCGATTCGGTTTTCTCCCCCCCCCCCTCACCCCTCAAACCCTATCTTGACATACCTTCGGTAAAACAGGCATAACTTTTTGCTCGTTGCTCCGATTGGGCTGAAATGTTTACAGTAGATTCTTGACTCAAAGTTGGGGTGACCATGACAAGGTGTTGTGCCACCTATTTTGGGCCAACTTGGCCATGTATCGAGTCAGGCCTTAAGCCCATGTTGTGGGCGCCCCCCCTGGTCTCCCCCAACCCTTAGGATGTCTTTGTTTCCTACATAAACTCAGTAGCCACCGTCTTTTAGTTTTGGGTTTTGTTTAGTTCAGTTTTCCAAAGAGAAACTTGATCGAATTATTGTAACTGTGGCGACAAGTACTTTTACAGTAATCCAGGGCCCCTGTTCTTGTTCTACACCACTGTGGCGATTAGTCCTTCTCTGTTCAGAGCTTGAACCTTTTCTTGTGATTCGCTTCATCCATATTTGCAATTTTAGATTGCGTGTTTATCCTCTCTTGCTTGTGTTCTCGATTTCGCTTGCAGGAACAATCAAGTTGTGCTTGGTGTAATGGTTGCGGGGTTGGATCGTGTCTGATTCAAGCCGGGTCATCGACGCCTTGTTCCCCAAATTCGAGTTTATCCCCTTACCTCTTGGAAGACCGGGCCATATCTACATCAAGTGGTATCAGATTCCCAGGTTCCCCGTGAGGTATTATTGTGTTCTTCCCTTTAGATTCCTTTGTGTTCATCACCTTTTGTCCACGAAAAAGCCTACAAAAAAAATTTCCCCACCATCCCAGACACTGTTTAGCCTTTGCATAATTTAATTTCAGAGTCCGTAGTGTTGAGTTTGTTTCCTAGTCGAGTTCAGTTGTTGGTTTGAATTTGTGTTTCGATTTAGTTTGTGTTTTGATCTCCGCTGCACACCACCATCACCATCGTGTTTTCCATTGGATTCACCATCGTGTCACCCACCCACCACACCCACAATCTGTTGCCAACAAAAAAACCCTACCCGATTCGGTTTTCTCCCCCCCCCCCCTCACCCCTCAAACCCTATCTTGACATACCTTCGGTAAAACAGGCATAACTTTTTGCTCGTTGCTCCGATTGGGCTGAAATTTTTACAGCAGATTCTTGACTAAAAGTTGAGGTGACCATGACAAGGTGTTGTGCCACCTATTTTGGGCCAACTTGGCCATGTATCATGTCGGGCCTTAAGCCCATGTTGTGGGCGCCCCCTCTGGTCGCCCCCAACCCTAGGACGTCTTTGTTTCCTACATAAACTCAGTAGCCGCCGTCTTTTTGTTTCGGGTTATGTTTAGTTCAGTTTTCCAAAGAGAAACTTGATCGAATTATTGTAACTGTGGCGACAAGTCCTTTTACAGTAATCCAGGGCCCCTGTTCTTGTTCTACACCACTGTGGCGATTAGTCCTTTTGTGTTCAGAGCTTGAACCTTTTCTTGTGATTCGCTTCATCCATATTTGCAATTTCAGATTGCGTGTTTATCCTCTCTTGCTTGTGTTCTCGTTTTCGCTTGTAGGAACAATCAAGTTGTGCTTGGTGTAACGGTTGCGGGGTTGGATCGTGTCTGATTCAAGCCGGGTCATCGACGCCTTGTTCCCCAAATTCGATTTTATCCCCTTACCTCTCAGAAGATCGGGCCATATCTACATCAAGTGGTATCAGATTCCCAGGTTCCCCGTGAGGTATTATCGTGTTCTTCCCTTTAGATTTGTTTGTGTTCATCACCTTTTGTCCACGAAAAAGCCTACAAAGAAAAATTTCCCCACCATCCCAGACACTGTTTAGCTTTTGCATAATTTAATTTCAGAGTCCGTAGTGTTGAGTTTGTGTCCTAGTCGAGTTCAGTTGCTGGTTTGAATTTGTGTTTCGTTTCGGTTTGTGTTTTGATCTCCGCTGCACACCACCATCACCATTGTGTTTTCCATTGGATTCACCATCGTGTCACCCACCCACCACACCCACAATCTGTTGCCAACAAAAAGACCCTACCCGATTCGGTTTTCTCCCCCCCCCCCCTCACCCCTCAAACCCTATCTTGACATACCTTCGGTAAAACAGGCATAACTTTTTGCTCGTTGCTCCGATTGGGCTGAAATGTTTACAGTAGATTCTTGACTCAAAGTTGGGGTGACCATGACAAGGTGTTGTGCCACCTATTTTGGGCCAACTGGGCCATGTATCGAGTTAGGCCTTAAGCCCATGTTGTGGGCGCCCCCCCTGGTCTCCCCCAACCCTAGGACGTCTTTGTTTCCTACATAAACTCAGTAGCCGCCGTCTTTTAGTTTGGGGTTTTGTTTAGTTCAGTTTTCCAAAGAGAAACTTGATCGAATTATTGTAACTGTGGCGACAAGTCGTTTTACAGTAATCCAGGGCCCCTGTTCTTGTTCTACACCACTGTGGCGATTAGTACTTTTGTGTTTAGAGCTTGAACCTTTTCTTGTGATTCGCTTCATCCATATTTGCAATTTCAGATTGCGTGTTTATCCTCTCTTGCTTGTGTTCTCGTTTTCGCTTGTAGGAACAATCAAGTTGTGCTTGGTGTAACGGTTGCGGGGTTGGATCGTGTCTGATTCAAGCCGGGTCATCGACGCCTTGTTCCCCAAATTCGATTTTATCCCCTTACCTCTCAGAAGATCGGGCCATATCTACATCAAGTGGTATCAGATTCCCAGGTTCCCCGTGAGGTATTATCGTGTTCTTCCCTTTAGATTTGTTTGTGTTCATCACCTTTTGTCCACGAAAAAGCCTACAAAGAAAAATTTCCCCACCATCCCAGACACTGTTTAGCTTTTGCATAATTTAATTTCAGAGTCCGTAGTGTTGAGTTTGTGTCCTAGTCGAGTTCAGTTGCTGGTTTGAATTTGTGTTTCGTTTCGGTTTGTGTTTTGATCTCCGCTGCACACCACCATCACCATTGTGTTTTCCATTGGATTCACCATCGTGTCACCCACCCACCACACCCACAATCTGTTGCCAACAAAAAGACCCTACCCGATTCGGTTTTCTCCCCCCCCCCCCCCTCACCCCTCAAACCCTATCTTGACATACCTTCGGTAAAACAGGCATAACTTTTTGCTCGTTGCTCCGATTGGGCTGAAATGTTTACAGTAGATTCTTGACTCAAAGTTGGGGTGACCATGACAAGGTGTTGTGCCACCTATTTTGGGCCAACTGGGCCATGTATCGAGTCAGGCCTTAAGCCCATGTTGTGGGCGCCCCCCCTGGTCTCCCCCAACCCTAGGACGTCTTTGTTTCCTACATAAACTCAGTAGCCGCCGTCTTTTAGTTTGGGGTTTTGTTTAGTTCAGTTTTCCAAAGAGAAACTTGATCGAATTATTGTAACTGTGGCGACAAGTCGTTTTACAGTAATCCAGGGCCCCTGTTCTTGTTCTACACCACTGTGGCGATTAGTACTTTTGTGTTTAGAGCTTGAACCTTTTCTTGTGATTCGCTTCATCCATATTTGCAATTTCAGATTGCGTGTTTATCCTCTCTTGATTGTGTTCTTGATTTCGATTGCAGGAACAATCAAGTTGTGCTTGGTGTAACGGTTACGGGGTTGGATCGTGTCTGATTCAAGCCGGGTCATCGATGCCTTGTTCCCCAAATTCAATTTTATCCCCTTACCTCTCGGAAGATCGGGCCATATCTATATCAAGTGGTATCAGATTCCCAGGTTCCCCGTGAGGTATTATCGTGTTCTTCCCTTTAGATTCGTTTGTGTTCATCACCTTTTGTCCACGAAAAAGCGCAAAAAAAAATTTCTCCACCATCCCAGACATTGTTTAGCCTTTGCATAATTTAATTTCAGAGTCCGTAGTGTTGAGTTTGTGTCCTAGTCGAGTTCAGTTGCTGGTTTGAATTTGTGTTTCGTTTCGGTTTGTGTTTTTATCTCCACTGCACACCACCATCAACATCGTGTTTTCCATTGGATTCACCATCGTGTCACCCACCCACCACACCCACAATCCGTTGCCAACAAAAAAACCCTACCCGATTCGGTTTTCTCCCCCCCCCCCCTCACCCCTCAAACCCTATCTTGACATACCTTCGGTAAAACAGGCATAACTTTTTGCTCGTTGCTCCGATTGGGCTGAAATGTTTACAGCAGATTCTTGACTCAAAGTTGGGGTGACCATGACAAGGTGTTGTGCCACCTATTTTGGGCCAACTTGGCCATGTATCGAGTCAGGCCTTAAGCCCATGTTGTGGGCGCCCCCCCTGGTCTCCCCCAACCCTTGGATGTCTTTGTTTCCTACATAAACTCAGTAGCCGCCGTCTTTTAGTTTTGGGTTTTGTTTAGTTCAGTTTTCCAAAGAGAAACTTGATCGAATTATTGTAACTGTGGCGACAAGTCCGTTTTACAGTAATCCAGGGCCCCTGTTCTTGTTCTACACCACTGTGGCGATTAGTACTTTTGTGTTCAGAGCTTGAACCTTTTCTTGTGATTCGCTTCATCCATATTTGCAATTTCAGATTGCGTGTTTATCCTCTCTTGCTTGTGTTCTCGATTTCGATTGCAGGAACAGTCAAGTTGTGCTTGGTGTAACGGTTGCGGGGTTGGATCGTGTCTGATTCAAGCCGGGTCATCGACGCCTTGTTCCCCAAATTCGAGTTTATCCCCTTACCTCTCGGAAGACCGGGCCATATCTACATCAAGTGGTATCAGATTCCCAGGTTCCCCGTGAGGTATTATCGTGTTCTTCCCTTTAGATTCGTTTGTGTTCATCACCTTTTGTCCACGAAAAAGCCTACAAAAAAAAATTTCCCCACCATCCCAGACACTGTTTAGCCTTTGCATAATTTAATTTCAGAGTCCGTAGTGTTGAGTTTGTGTCCTAGTCGAGTTCAGTTACTGGTTTGAATTTGTGTTTCGTTTCGGTTTGTGTTTTGATCTCCGCTGCACACCACCATCACCATCGTGTTTTCCATTGGATTCACCATCGTGTCACCCACCCACCACACCCACAATCTGTTGCCAACAAAAAAATCCTATCCGATTCGGTTTTCTCCCCCCCCCCTCACCCCTCAAACCCTATCTTGACATACCTTCGGTAAAACAGGCATAACTTTTTGCTCGTTGCTCCGATTGGGCTGAAATGTTTACAGCAGATTCTTGACTCAAAGTTGGGGTGACCATGACAAGGTGTTGTGCCACCTATTTTGGGCCACCTTGGCCATGTATCGAGTCAGGCCTTAAGCCCATGTTGTGGGCGCCCCCCCTGGTCTCCCGCCACCCTAGGACGTCTTTGTTTCCTACATAAACTCAGTAGCCGCCGTCTTTTAGTTTGGGGTTTTGTTTAGTTCAGTTTTCCAAAGAGAAACTTGATCGAATTATTGTAACTGTGGCGACAAGTCCTTTTACCGTAATCCAGGGCCCCTGTTCTTGTTCTACACCACTGTGGCGATTAGTACTTTTGTGTTCAGAGCTTGAACCTTTTCTTGTGATTCGCTTCATCCATATTTGCAATTTCAGATTGCGTGTTTATCCTCTCTTGCTTGTGTTCTCGATTTCGATTGCAGGAACAATCAAGTTGTGCTTGGTGTAACGGTTGCGGGGTTGGATCGTGTCTGATTCAAGCCGGGTCAGCGATGCCTTGTTCCCCAAATTCAATTTTATCCCCTTACCTCTCGGAAGATCGGGCCATATCTATATCAAGTGGTATCAGATTCCCAGGTTGCCCGTGAGGTATTATCGTGTTCTTCCCTTTAGATTCGTTTGTGTTCATCACCTTTTGTCCATGAAAAAGCGTACAAAAAAAAATTTCCCCACCATCCCAGACACTGTTTAGCCTTTGCATAATTTAATTTTAGAGTCCGTAGTGTTGAGTTTGTGTCCTTGTCGAGTTCAGTTGCTGGTTTGAATTTGTGTTTCGTTTCGGTTTGTGTTTTGATCTCCGCTGCACACCACCATCACCATTGTGTTTTCCATTGGATTCACCATCGTGTCACCCACCCACCACACCCACAATCTGTTGCCAACAAAAAAACCCTACCCGATTCGGTTTTCTCCCCCCCCCCCTCACCCCTCAAACCCTATCTTGACATACCTTCGGTAAAACAGGCATAACTTTTTGCTCGTTGCTCCGATTGGGCTGAATTGTTTACAGCAGATTCTTGACTCAATGTTGGGGTGACCATGACAAGGTGTTGTGCCACCTATTTTGGGCCAACTTGGCCATGTATCGAGTCAGGCCTTAAGCCCATGTTGTGGGCGCCCCCCCTGGTCTCCCCCAACCCTAGGACGTCTTTGTTTCCTACATAAACTCAGTAGCCGCCGTCTTTTAGTTTTGGATTTTGTTTAGTTCAGTTTTCCAAAGAGAAACTTGATCGAATTATTGTAACTGTGGCGACAAGTCCTTTTACAGTAATCCAGGGCCCCTGTTCTTGTTCTACACCACTGTGGCGATTAGTTCTTTTGTGTTCAGAGCTTGAACCTTTTCTTGTGATTCGCTTCATCCATATTTGCAATTTTAGATTGCGTGTTTATCCTCTCTTGCTTGTGTTCTCGATTTCGCTTGCAGGAACAATCAAGTTGTGCTTGGTGTAACGGTTGCGGGGTTGGATCGTGTCTGATTCAAGCCGGGTCATCGACGCCTTGTTTCCCAAATTCGAGTTTATCCCCTTACCTCTTGGAAGATCGGGCCATATCTACATCAAGTGGTATCAGATTCCCAGGTTCCCCGTGAGGTATTATCGTGTTCTTCCCTTTAGATTCGTTTGTGTTCATCACCTTTTGTCCACGAAAAAGCCTACAAAAAATTTTTTGCCACCATCCCAGACACTGTTTAGCCTTTGCATAATTTAATTTTAGAGTCCGTAGTGTTGAGTTTGTGTCCTAGTCGAGTTCAGTTGCTGGTTTGAATTTGTGTTTCATTTCGGTTTGTGTTTTGATCTCCGCTGCACACCACCATCACCATCGTGTTTTCCATTGGATTCACCATCGTGTCACCCACCCACCACACCCACAATCTGTTGCCAACAAAAAAACCCTACCCGATTCGGTTTTCTCCCCCCCCCCCCCTCACCCCTCAAACCCTATCTTGACATACCTTCGGTAAAACAGGCATAACTTTTTGCTCGTTGCTCCGATTGGGCTGAAATGTTTACAGCAGATTCTTGACTCAAAGTTGGGGTGACCATGACAAGGTGTTGTGCCACCTATTTTGGGCCAACTTGGCCATGTATCGTGTCGGGCCTTAAGCCCATGTTGTGGGCGCCCCCCCTGGTCGCCCCCAACCCTAGGACGTCTTTGTTTCCTACATAAAGTCAGAAGCCGCCGTCTTTTAGTTTCGGGTTATGTTTAGTTCAGTTTTCCAAAGAGAAACTTGATCGAATTATTGTAACTGTGGTGACAAGTCCTTTTACAGTAATCTAGGGCCCCTGTTTTTGTTCTACACCATTGTGGCGATTAGTCCTTTTGTGTTCAGAGCTTTAACCTTTTATTGTGATTCGCTTCATCCATATTTGCAATTTCAGATTGCGTGTTTATCCTCTCTTGCTTGTGTTCTCGATTTCGCTTCCAGGAACAATCAAGTTGTGTTTGGTGTAATGGTTGCGGGGTTGGATCGTGTCTGATTCAAGCCAGGTCATCGACGCCTTGTTCCCCAAATTCGAGTTTATCCCCTTACCTCTCGGAAGATCGGGCCATATCTCCATCAAGTGGTATAAGATTCCCAGGTTCCCCGTGAGGTATTATCGTGTTCTTCCTTTTAGATTCGTTTGTGTTCATCACCTTTTGTCCACGAAAAAGCCTACAAAAAAAAATTTCCCCACCATCCCAAACATTCTTTAGCCTTTGCATAATTTAATTTCAGAGTCCGTAGTGTTGAGTTTGTGTCCTAGTCGAGTTCAGTTGCTGGTTTGAATTTGTGTTTTGATTCGGTTTGTGTTTTGATCTCCGCTGCACACCACCATCACCATCGTGTTTTCCATTGGATTCACCATCGTATCACCCACCCACCACACCCACAATCTGTTGCCAACAAAAAAACCCTAACCGATTCGGTTTTCTCCCCCCCCCCCTCACCCCTCAAACCCTATCTTGACATACCTTCAGTAAAACAGGCATAACTTTTCGCTCGTTGCTCCGATTGGGCTGAAATTTTTGCAGCAGATTCTTGACTCAAAGTTAAGGTGACCTACACTTGGCTCCGCCTTGTGTGCCCTCGTCAAAAAATTAAAAAAAAACTAGGAAAAAATAGAAAAAAATTTGTGAAGTCAAAAATAGTGCTTTCTATGAAACTTTGTGATTTTGCCTATCCTTTGTTTTCCCTCTGTTTGAGTTGTAACTTCTTGTGGTCCCTTCCTTTGTGTTCCTCTATCATAGAAAAATAGTGGAAAAATCATACAAAAAAATCAAGATTTTGATTTGCACCCCCCCACCCCCCCCCCCCCCCCCGCCGTGAAAATTCTAAGTCTGTGAAGTCTGTTTTGTTCCTTGCTGCCTTTTCCATTGTTCTTTGCCATTGTTCTTGTTGTCACAACTGTTTTTGAACACGATTCTTTTACTAGCAATTAGGACACTGCTTTGGACATTTATTCAGTGCTACTATCTGTTATTGAATTGTGTTCCAGTGATATACATATTAGCCTTCCAAGCTATACATATTGCAGCACAGGTTTCTTCCTTGCAACTGTTACACCCAAGCTCAACTACAGATTGTGTCGACCTGTTTGGCTTTGGTAAGAACACTTGCAAGATTGTGATACATTGCTTCTGATATTGTTTTCCACTTTCTACACCCTCTGTTGCCTGCTAGTTGATAGGGCTAATCTTTTTGTTTAGTATTGTCTTTTGCTTTTAACCATGTCAGAGAAAGGGAAAGGGACACCTGGAGAGTTGGAGTCCCCTACAGACATCAATGATTGCGTCTCCAAGGCCGAGCTCACGAAGCTTCTTGTGGACCAGCATACATTCATGGAAACGAAGTTTGCCGAGTTGATGGGTCACATCAACACTGTTGTCCACCATATTGAGGATGTTGAACGACAACCTCCACCTCAACGAGTTGCTGCTGATGATGATTTTGACCATGATGCAGACCGTCTTCACCGTAATCGACACGGTATGGGAGGACAATCGTGGTAATACTGATACTTTTGTTAAGCCCAAATTTAACATGCCACCTTTTCCCGGTAGTGCTGACCCTGAAGCATACTTAGATTGGGAACTTGCTGTTGAACAGAAATTTAATTCTCATTTAGTTCCTGCTGAGCATAGAGTCAGACTTGCTACTAGTGAGTTTATAGTTTTGCTCTCTTTTGCTGGAATGATCTTTGCAATACTGATGCTGCTATACCTGCCACTTGGCCTGTTTTGAAACAACGCATGAAATCTCATTTTGTTCCTCCTTATTACCAACGTGATTTACGTTTGAAATTACAATCTTTAACACAAGGTAGTAAAACAGTAGAGGAATATTAACAGGAATTGCTTATTGGTTTAGCACGTTGTGATATGCATGAAGATGGTCTTGCAACTAGTGCTAGATTTTTTGGTGGTTTGAACCATGATATCTAGAATATTGTTGACTATAAAGAGTGGAATAGGTTCAGCCAATTGTATCATATTGCTCTTAAGGCTGAACCAGAAGTACAGGGACGCTTTCCACAACAATCTTGCAGGTCCAACACTGAGCAATATCTCCAGCAATGCACTGGAGTAGAGAACTTGAAGAGTCATGTTGCTAAGACACCAGCAACAACTTTTCCACTTGCGCCTACTTCTGCGGCGCAATCGTCTAGCGTGCAGCACCAACACCAGAAGAAGGTTACTACTTCTGGTACTAGGAGTGGCTCCTCCACCACCATAATTTGCCACCGCTGCAAGGGCATGGGACATGTCATGAAGGATTGCCCTAGTCGTCGTGCTTTCATTGCTACTGCTGATGGGTATGAAAGTTCTAGTGATGTTGAAGATGAATTTGCTCGTATGCCCAACCTTGTTGCAGATTCGACGGCGGAGCAGGAGTCTACCGCCATTGATTCTATTGCTGCCACCGCGGATTTTCCTAGCCTCATTGTACAGCGTGTATTGACCACTCGGGTGGGACAAGAGGAAGAACAGTATATAATTTTATAAAAAATAAATATTTCCCTATGGTTGAGATACCGTCCCGAATACCTCCTACTGCTAGCATGTTACATTCAATACAGCGTCGAACTCCATCGCGGTGGAGGACTCGCCCACCATATCATGAACTGCGCCTAGACTACTGCGTTTATGGGTACAAAAGGAACCATGGAAGGTAACCCACATCATTCGGGTACACGATTCATCACACTATGGCTGTAAGCACACAAAAAAGAAGACCTAAACCTAAAACGAGCATAACTTTTGCATCTGTTGTCCGATCGGGGCATACTTTTTTTTTTCTAGAAAGCTTGCGGCGAGGCCAACACCAACAAAAAGCAAAATTCAAAGAGTAGAATAGTATATAATTTTGTAACACCGTGGGTGTAAGCACACGAAAAAGGAGACCTATAACCTAAAACAAGCGTATATTTTGCATCCGTTGTCCGTTCGGTGCATACTTTTTTTTCTAGAAAGGTTGCGGCGAGGCCAACACCGACAAAAAGAGAAATTCAAAGAGTTGAATAGTATATAATTTTTTACAAAATAAATACTTCCCTATGGTTGAGACGCTTCCCCGAGTACCTCCAACTGCTAGCATGTTATATTCAATACAACGTCAAACTCCATCGCGGTGGAGGACTCGCCCATCGTATCATGAACCGTGCCTAGACTACCGAGTTAATGGGTACACAAGGAACCTTGGAAGCTAACCCACATCCCTCGGCCACGCGGTTCAGCACACCGTCGGTGTAAGCACACGAAAAAGGAGACCTAAAACCAAAAACAAGTGTAACTTTTGCGTTCGTTGTTCGTCCGGGGCATACTTTTTTTCTAGAAAGTTTGTGGCGAGGCCAACACTGACAAAAAGCAAAGTTCAAAGAGTAGAATAGTATATAATTTAATAAAAAATAAATACTTCCCTATGGTTGAGATACCGCCCCGAGTACCTCCTACTGCTAGCATGTTACTATCAATATAGCGTCGAACTCCATCGCGGTGGAGGACTCGCCCACCGTATCATGAACCACGCCTAGACTACCGAGTTTATTGGTATACAAGGAACCAGGGAAGGTAACCCACTTCCCTCAGCCATGCGGTTCAGCACACAGTGGGTGTAAGCACACGAAATAGGAGACCTATAACCTAAAACGAGCGTAACTTTTGCGTCCGTTGTTCGTTTGGGGCGTACTTTTTTTCTAGAAAGCTTGCGGCAAGGCCAACACCGACAAAAAGCATAATTCAAAGAGTAGAATAGCATATAATTTTATAAAAAATAAATACTTCCTTATGGTCGAGATACCGTCCCGAGTACCTCCTATTGCTAGCATGTTACATTCAATACAGCATCGAACTCCATCACGGTGGAGGACTCGCCCATCATATCATGAACCGCGCCTAGACTACCACGTTTATGGGTACACAAGGAACTATGGAAGCATCATTAAGGCATGCAGTTCATCACATCGTGGATGTAAGCACATGAAAAAGGAGACCTATAACCTAAAACGAGCATAACTTTTGCATCCGTTGTTCGATCAGTGCATACTTTTTTTTTCTAGAAAGGTTAAGGAGAGGCCAACACCCACAAAAAGCGAAATTCAAAGAGTAGAATAGTATATAATTTTTTACAAAATAAAAACATCCCTATGGTTGAGATGCTGCTCCGAGTACCTCCTACTGCTAGCATGTTATATTCAATACAACATCGAACTCCATCGCGGTGGAGGACTCGCCCACCGTATCATGAACCGCGCCTAGACTACTGCGTTTATGGGTACACAAGGAACCATGGAAGGTAACCCACATCATTCGGGCACACGGTTCATCACACTGTGGCTGTAAGCACACGAAAAAGGAGATGTAAACCTAAAACGAGCATAACTTTTGTATCCATTGTCCGATCGGGGCATAATTTTTTTTTCTATAAAGCTTGCGGCGAGGCCAACACCGACAAAAAGCGAGATTCAAAGAGTAGAATAGTATATAATTTTACAAAAAATAAATACTTTCCTATGGTTGAGATACCGCCTCGAGTACCTCCTACTGCTAGCATGTTACATTCAATACAGTGTCGAACTCCAACACGGTGGAGGACTCGCCCATCGTATCAGGAACCACACCTAGACTACTGTGTTTATGGGTACACAAGGAACCATGGAAGGTAACCCACATCATTCAGGCACGCGGTTCATCACGTCGTGGCTGTAAGCACACGAAAAGGGAGACCTAAACCTAAAACAAACATAACTTTTGCATCCGCTGTCCGATCAAGGCATACTTTTTTTCTAGAAAGCTTGCAGCGAGGCCAACACTGACAAAAAGGAAAATTCAAATTGTAGAATAGTATATAAGTTTTTACAAAATAAATACTTCCCTATTGTTGTGATGCTGCCCCGCATACCTCCTACTGCGGTCATGTTATATTCAATGCAACGTCGAACTCCATCGCTGTGGAGGACTCGCCAACTGTATCATGAACCGCGCCTAAACTACCGAGTTTATGGGTACACAAGGAACCAAGGAATGTAACCCCCTTCTCTCGGCCACGCGGTTCAGCACACCGTGGGTGTAAGCTCACGAAAAAGGAGACCTATAACCTAAAACAAGCGTAACTTTTACGTCCGTTGTCCGTTTGGGGCATACTTTTTTTTCTAGAAAGCTTGCAGCGAGGCCAACATCGACAAAAAGCGAAATTCAAAGAGTAGAATAGTACATAATTTCATAAAAAAATAAGTACTTTCCTATAGTTGAGATACCGCCCTGAGTACCTCCTACTGCTAGCATGTTATATTCAATACAGCGTCGAACTCCATCGCGGTGGAGGATTTGCCCACCATATCATGAACCGCGCCTAGACTACTGTATTTATGGGCACACAAGGAACTATGGAAGGTAACCCACATCATTCGGGCACGCGGTTCATCACATCGTGGATGTAAGCACATGAAAAAGGAGACCTATAACCTAAAACGAGCATAACTTTTGCATCCGTTGTCCGATCGGTGCATACTCTTTTTTTTCTAGAAAAGGTTGCGGCGAGGCCAACACCGACCAAAAGCAAAATTAAAATAGTAGAATAGAATATAATTTTTTACAAAATAAATACTTCCGTATGGTTGAGATGCTGCCACGTGTACCTCCTACTACTAGCATGTTATATTCAATACAGCGTCGAACTCCATCGTAGTGGAGGACTCGCCCACCGTATCATGAACCGCGCCTAGACTACCAAGTTTATGGGTACACAAGGAACCATGGAAGGTAACCCACATCCCTCGGCCACACGGTTCAACACACCGTGGGTGTAAGCACACGAAAAAGGAAACCTATAACCAAAAACAAGTGTAACTTTTGCGTTCGTTGTCCGTCCATGGCATACTTTTTTTCTAGAAAGCTTGCGGCAAGGCCAACACTGACAAAAAGCAAAATTCAAAGAGTAGAATAGTATATAATTTTATAAATAATAAATACTTCCCCATGGTTGAGATACCGTCCCGAGTACCTCCTACTACTAGCATGTTACATTCAATATAGCATCGAACTCCATCGCGGTGGAGGACTCGCCCACCGTATCCTGAACCGCGCCTAGACTACCGAGTTTATGGGTACACAAGGAACCAGGGAAGGTAACCCACTTCCCTCGGCCACGCGGTTCAGCACACTGTGGGTGTAAGCACACGAAAAAGGAGACCTATAACCTAAAACAAGCGTAACTTTTGCGTCCGTTGTCCATTTGGGGCATACTTTTTTTCTAGAAAGCTTGCGGCGAGGCCAACACCGACAAAAAGAAAAATTCAAAGAGTAGAATAGCATATAATTTTATAAAAAATAAATACTTCCCTATGGTTGAGATACCACCCCGAGTATCTCCTACTGCTAGCATGTTACATTCAATACAGCATCGAACTCCATCGCGGTGGAGGACTCGCCCACCATATCATGAACCGTGCCTAGACTACCGCGTTTATGGGTACACAAGGAATTATGGAAGGTAACCCATATCATTCGGGCACGCGGTTTATCACACCGTGGATGTAAGCACATGAAAAAGGATACCTAGAACCTAAAACGAGCATAACTTTTTTTCTAGAATAGTATATAATTTTTTACAAAAAAGTATGCACCGATCCGTGGTCCGATCGGTGCATACTTTTTTTTTCTAGAAAGGTTGCGGAGTGGCGAACACCAACAAAAAGCGAAATTCAAAGAGTAGAATAGTATATAATTTTTTACAAAATAAAAACTTCCCTATGGTTGAGATGCTGTCCCGAGTACCTCCTACTGCTAGCATGTTATATTCAATATAGCGTCGAACTCCATCGTGGTGGAGGACTCGCCCACCGTACCATGAACCACGCCTAGACTACTGCGTTTATGGGTAAACAAGGAACCATGGAAGGTAACCCACATCATTCGGGCACACGGTTCATCACACTGTGGCTGTAAGCACACGAAAAAGGAGACCTAAACATAAAACGAACATAACTTTTGCATCCGTTGTCCGATCGGGGCATACTTTTTTTTTTCTAGAAAGCTTGTGGCGAGGCCAACACCGACAAAAAGCGAGATTAGAAGAGTAGAATAGTATATAATTTTATAAAAAATAAATACTTCCCTATGGTTGAGATACCGCCTCGAGTACCTCCTACTGCTAGCATGTTACATTCAATACAGTGTCGAACACCATCGCGGTGGAGGACTCGCCCACCATATCATGAAGCACGCCTAGACTACTACGTTTTTGGGTACACAATGAACCATGGAAAGTAACCCACATCATTCGGGCACGCGGTTCATCACATCGTGGCTGTAAGCACGCGAAAAAGGAAACCTAAACCTAAAACGAGCATAACTTTTGCATCCGTTGTCCGATCAGGGCATACTTTTTTTTTCTAGAAAGCTTGCGGCGAGGCCAACAGTGACAAAAAGCGAAATTCAAATAGTAGAATAGTATATAAGGTTTTACAAAATAAATACTTCCCCATGGTTGAGATACCGCCCCGAGTACCTCCTACTACTAGCATGTTACATTCAATATAGCGTCAAACTCCATCGCGGTGGAGAACTCGCCTACCGTATCATGAACCGTGCCTAGACTACGGAGTTTATGGGTACACAAGGAACCAGGGAACGTAACCCACTTCCCTCGGCCACGCGGTTCAACACACCGTGGGTGTAAGCACACGAAAAAGGAGACCTATAACCTAAAACAAGCGTAACTTTTCCGTCCGTTGTCCGTTCGGTGCATACTTTTTTTTCTAGAAAGGTTGCGGCGAGGCCAACACCGACAAAAAGAGAAATTCAAAGAGTTGAATAGTATATAATTTTTTACAAAATAAATACTTCCCTATGGTTGAGATGCTTCCCCGAGTACCTCCAACTGCTAGCATGTTATATTCAATACAACGTCAAACTCCATCGCGGTGGAGGACTCGCCCATCGTATCATGAACCGTGCCTAGACTACCGAGTTAATGGGTACACAAGGAACCTTGGAAGCTAACCCACATCCCTCGGCCACGCGGTTCAGCACACCGTCGGTGTAAGCACACGAAAAAGGAGACCTAAAACCAAAAACAAGTGTAACTTTTGCGTTCGTTGTTCGTCCGGGGCATACTTTTTTTCTAGAAAGTTTGTGGCGAGGCCAACACTGACAAAAAGCAAAGTTCAAAGAGTAGAATAGTATATAATTTAATAAAAAATAAATACTTCCCTATGGTTGAGATACCGCCCCGAGTACCTCCTACTGCTAGCATGTTACTATCAATATAGCGTCGAACTCCATCGCGGTGGAGGACTCGCCCACCGTATCATGAACCACGCCTAGACTACCGAGTTTATTGGTATACAAGGAACCAGGGAAGGTAACCCACTTCCCTCAGCCATGCGGTTCAGCACACTGTGGGTGTAAGCACACGAAATAGGAGACCTATAACCTAAAACGAGCGTAACTTTTGCGTCCGTTGTTCGTTTGGGGCGTACTTTTTTTCTAGAAAGCTTGCGGCAAGGCCAACACCGACAAAAAGCATAATTCAAAGAGTAGAATAGCATATAATTTTATAAAAAATAAATACTTCCCTATGGTCGAGATACCGTCCCGAGTACCTCCTATTGCTAGCATGTTACATTCAATACAACATCGAACTCCATCACGGCGGAGGACTCGCCCATCATATCATGAACCGCGCCTAAACTACCACGTTTATGGGTACACAAGGAACTATGGAAGCATCATTAAGGCATGCAGTTCATCACATCGTGGATGTAAGCACATGAAAAAGGAGACCTATAACCTAAAACGAGCATAACTTTTGCATCCGTTGTTCGATCAGTGCATACTTTTTTTTTCTAGAAAGGTTAAGGAGAGGCCAACACCGACAAAAAGCGAAATTCAAAGAGTAGAATAGTATATAATTTTTTACAAAATAAAAACATCCCTATGGTTGAGATGCTGCCCCGAGTACCTCCTACTGCTAGCATGTTATATTCAATACAACGTCGAACTCCATCGCGGTGGAGGACTCGCCCACCGTATCATGAACCGCGCCTAGACTACTGCGTTATGGGTACACAAGGAACCATGGAAGGTAACCCACATCATTCGGGCACGCGGTTCATCACACCGTGGCTGTAAGCACACAAAAAGGAGATGTAAACCTAAAACGAGCATAACTTTTGTATCCATTGTCCGATCGGGGCATACTTTTTTTTTCTATAAAGCTTGCGGCGAGGCCAACACCGACAAAAAGCGAGATTCAAAGAGTAGAATAGTATATAATTTTACAAAAAATAAATACTTTCCTATGGTTGAGATACCGCCTTGAGTACCTCCTACTGCTAGCATGTTACATTCAATACAGTGTCGAACTCCAACACGGTGGAGGACTCGCCCACCATATCAGGAACCACACCTAGACTACTGCGTTTTTGGGTACACAAGGAACCAAGGAAGGTAACCCACATCATTCGGGCACGCGGTTCATCACACCGTGGCTGTAAGCACACAAAAAAGGAGACCTAAACCTAAAGCGAGCATAACTTTTGCATCCGCTATCCGATCAAGGCATACTTTTTTTCTAGAAAGCTTGCAGCGAGGCCAACACTGACAAAAAGCGAAATTCAAATAGTAGAATAGTATATAAGTTTTTACAAAATAAATTCTTCCCTATTGTTTTGATGCTGCCCCGCATACCTCCTACTGCGGGCATGTTATATTCAATACAACGTCGACCTCCATCGCTGTGGAGGACTCGCCCGCCGTATCATGAACCACGCCTAGACTACCGAGTTTATGGGTACACAAGGAACCAGGGAAGGTAACCCACTTCCCTCGGCCACGCGGTTCAACACACCGTGGGTGTAAGCACACGAAAAAGGAGACCTATAACCTCAAACAAGCGTAACTTTTGCGTCTGTTGTCCGTTTGGGGCATACTTTTTTTTAGAAAGCTTGTGGCGAGGCCAACACCGACAAAAAGAAAAATTCAAAGAGTAGAATAGCATATAATTTTATAAAAAATAAATACTTCCCTATGGTTGAGATACCGCCCCGAGTACCTCCTACTGCTAGCATGTTACATTCAATACAGAATCGAACTCCATCACGGTGGAGGACTCACCCACCATATCATGAACCGTGCCTAGACTACCGCGTTTATGGGTACACAAGGAACTATTGAAGGTAACCCACATCATTCGGGCACGCGGTTTATCACACCATGGATGTAAGCACATGAAAAAGGAGACCTATAACCTAAAACGAGCATAACTTTTGCTTCCGTGGTCCGATCGGTGCATACTTTTTTTTTCTAGAAAGGTTGCGGAGAGGCGAACACCAACAAAAAGCGAAATTCAAAGAGTAGAATAGTATAGAATTTTTTACAAAATAAAAACTTCCCTATGGTTGAGATGCTGCCCTGAGTACCTCCTACTGCTAGCATGTTACATTCAATATAGCGTCGAACTCCATCGCGGTGGAGGACTCGCCCACCGTATCATGAACCGTGCCTAGACTACTACATTTATGGGTACACAAGGAACCATGGAAGGTAACCCACATCATTCGGTCACACAGTTCATCACACTGTGGCTGTAAGCACACGAAAAAGGAGACCTAAACCTAAAACGAACATAACTTTTGCATCCATTGTCCGATCGGGGCATACTTTTTTTTTCTAGAAAGCTTGCGGCGAGGCCAACACCGACAAAAAGAAAAATTAGAAGAGTAGAATAGTATATAATTTTATAAAAAATAAATACTTCCCTATGGTTGAGATACCGTCTCGAGTACCTCCTTCTGCTAGCATGTTACATTCAATATTGTGTCGAACTCCATCGCGGTGGAGGACTCGCCCACCATATCATGAACCAGCCTAGACTACTACGTTTTTGGGTACACAATGAACCATGGAAGGTAACCCACATCATTCGGGGACGCGGTTCATCACACCGTGGCTGTAAGCACACGAAAAAGGAGACCTAAACCTAAAACGAGCATAACTTTTGCATTCGTTGTACGATCAGGGCATACTTTTTTTTCTAGAAAGCTTGCGGCGAGGCCAACGGTGACAAAAAGCGAAATTCAAATAGTAGAATAGTATATAAGGTTTTACAAAATAAATACTTCCCCATGGTTGAGATGTCGCCCCGAGTACCTCCTACTACTAGCATGTTACATTCAATATAGCGTCGAACTCCATCGCGGTGGAGGACTCGCCCACCGTATCATGAACCGCGCCTAGACTACCGAGTTTATGGGTACACAAGGAACCAGGGAAGGTAACCCACTTCCCTCGGCCACGCGGTTCAGCACACTGTGGGTGTAAGCACACGAAAAAGGAGACCTATAACCTAAAACAAGCATAACTTTTGCGTCCATTGTCCGTTTGGGGCATACTTTTTTCTAGAAAGCTTGCGGCGAGGCCAACACCGACAAAAAGAAAAATTCAAAGAGTAGAATAGCATAAAATTTTATAAAAAATAAATACTTCCCTGTGGTTGAGATACCGCCCCGAGTACCTCCTACTGCTAGCATGTTTCATTCAATACAACATTGAACTCCATCGCGGTGGTAGACTCGCCCACCATATCATGAACCGTGCCTAGACTACCACATTTATGGATACACAAGGAACTATGGAAGGTAACCCACATCATTCGGGCATGCAGTTTATCACACCGTGGATGTAAGCACATGAAAAAGGAGACCTATAACCTAAAATGAGCATAACTTTTGCATCCGTTGTCCGTTTGGTGCATACATTTTTTTTTCTAGAAAGGTTGTGGAGAGGCGAACACCAACAAAAAGCAAAATTCAAAGATTAGAATAGTATATAATTTTTTACAAAATAAACACTTCCCTATGGTTGAGATGTTGCTCCGAGTACCTCCTACTGCTAGCATGTTACATTCAATACGGGCATTGAACTCCATCGCGGTGGAGGACTCGCCCATCATATCATGAACCGCGCCTAGACTACCGCATTGATGGGTACACAAGGAACCATGGAAGGTAGCCCACATCTTTCGGGCACACGGTTCATCACACTGTCGCTGTAAGCACACGAAAAAGGAGACCTAAACCTAAAACGAACATAACTTTTGCATCCATTGTCCGATCAGGACATACTTTTTTTTCTAGAAAGGTTGCGGCGAGGCCAACACCGACAAAAAGTGAAATTCAAAGAGTATAATAGTATATAAGTTTATAAAAAATAAATACTTCCCTATGGTTGAGATACCGCCTTGAGTACCTCCTGCTGCTAGCATGTTGCATTCAATACAGTGTTGAACTCCATCGCGGTGGAGGACTCACCCACCATATCATGAACCACGCCTAGACTACTGCGTTTATGGGTACACAAGGAACCATGGAAGGTAACCCACATCACTCGAGCATGCGGTTCATCACACCGTGGCTATAAGCATAAGAAAAGGGATACCTAAACCTAAAACGAGCATAACTTTTCCATCCTTTGTCCGATCAGGGCATACTTTTTTTTCTAGAAAGTTTGCGGTGAGGCCAACACTGAGAAAAAGCGAAATTCAAATAGTCGAATAGTATATAAGTTTTTACAAAATAAATACTTCCCTATGGTTGTGATGCTGCCCTGCATACCTCCTACTACGGTCATGTTATATTCAATACAGCATCGAACTCCATCGCTGTGGAGGACTCGCCCACCGTATAATGAACCGCGCCTAGACTACCGAGCTTATGGGTACACAAGGAACCAAGGATGGTAACTCCCTTCCCATGGCCACGCGGCTCAGCACACCATGGGTGTAAGCACATGAGAATGGAGACCTATAACTTAAAACGAGCATAACTTTCGCGTCCGTTGTCCGTTTGGGGCATACTTTTTTTTTCTTGAAAGCTTGCGGTGGGGCCAACACCGACAAAAAGCAAAATTCAAAGAGTAGAATAGCATAAAATTTTATAAAAAATAAATACTTCCCTGTGGTTGAGATACCGCCCCGAGTACCTCCTACTGCTAGCATGTTTCATTCAATACAACATTGAACTCCATCGCGGTGGTAGACTCGCCCACCATATCATGAACCGCGCCTAGACTACCGCATTGATGGGTACACAAGGAACCATGGAAGGTAGCCCACATCTTTCGGGCACACGGTTCATCACACTGTCGCTGTAAGCACACGAAAAAGGAGACCTAAACCTAAAACGAACATAACTTTTGCATCCATTGTCCGATCAGGACATACTTTTTTTTCTAGAAAGGTTGCGGCGAGGCCAACACCGACAAAAAGTGAAATTCAAAGAGTATAATAGTATATAAGTTTATAAAAAATAAATACTTCCCTATGGTTGAGATACCGCCTCGAGTACCTCCTGCTGCTAGCATGTTGCATTCAATACAGTGTTGAACTCCATCGCGGTGGAGGACTCACCCACCATATCATGAACCACGCCTAGACTACTGCGTTTATGGGTACACAAGGAACCATGGAAGGTAACCCACATCACTCGAGCATGCGGTTCATCACACCGTGGCTATAAGCATAAGAAAAGGGATACCTAAACCTAAAACGAGCATAACTTTTCCATCCTTTGTCCGATCAGGGCATACTTTTTTTTCTAGAAAGTTTGCGGTGAGGCCAACACTGAGAAAAAGCGAAATTCAAATAGTCGAATAGTATATAAGTTTTTACAAAATAAATACTTCCCTATGGTTGTGATGCTGCCCTGCATACCTCCTACTACGGTCATGTTATATTCAATACAGCATCGAACTCCATCGCTGTGGAGGACTCGCCCACCGTATAATGAACCGCGCCTAGACTACCGAGCTTATGGGTACACAAGGAACCAAGGATGGTAACTCCCTTCCCATGGCCACGCGGCTCAGCACACCATGGGTGTAAGCACATGAGAATGGAGACCTATAACTTAAAACGAGCATAACTTTCGCGTCCGTTGTCCGTTTGGGGCATACTTTTTTTTTCTTGAAAGCTTGCGGTGGGGCCAACACCGACAAAAAGCAAAATTCAAAGAGTAGAATAGCATAAAATTTTATAAAAAATAAATACTTCCCTGTGGTTGAGATACCGCCCCGAGTACCTCCTACTGCTAGCATGTTTCATTCAATACAACATTGAACTCCATCGCGGTGGTAGACTCGCCCACCATATCATGAACCGTGCCTAGACTACCACATTTATGGATACACAAGGAACTATGGAAGGTAACCCACATCATTCGGGCATGCAGTTTATCACACCGTGGATGTAAGCACATGAAAAAGGAGACCTATAACCTAAAATGAGCATAACTTTTGCATCCATTGTCCGTTTGGTGCATACTTTTTTTTTCTAGAAAGGTTGTGGAGAGGCGAACACCAACAAAAAGCAAAATTCAAAGATTAGAATAGTATATAATTTTTTACAAAATAAACACTTCCCTATGGTTGAGATGTTGCTCCGAGTACCTCCTACTGCTAGCATGTTACATTCAATACGGGCATCGAACTCCATCGCGGTGGAGGACTCGCCCATCATATCATGAACCGCGCCAAGACTACCGCATTGATGGGTACACAAGGAACCATGTAAGGTAGCCCACATCTTTCGGGCACACGGTTCATCACACTGTCGCTGTAAGCACACGAAAAAGGAGACCTAAACCTAAAACGAACATAACTTTTGCATCCATTGTCCGATCAGGACATACTTTTTTTTCTAGAAAGGTTGCGGCGAGGCCAACACCGACAAAAAGTGAAATTCAAAGAGTATAATAGTATATAAGTTTATAAAAAATAAATACTTCCCTATGGTTGAGATACCGCCTCGAGTACCTCCTGCTGCTAGCATGTTGCATTCAATACAGTGTTGAACTCCATCGCGGTGGAGGACTCACCCACCATATCATGAACCACGCCTAGACTACTGCGTTTATGGGTACACAAGGAACCATGGAAGGTAACCCACATCACTCGAGCATGCGGTTCATCACACCGTGGCTATAAGCATAAGAAAAGGGATACCTAAACCTAAAACGAGCATAACTTTTCCATCCTTTGTCCGATCAGGGCATACTTTTTTTTCTAGAAAGTTTGCGGTGAGGCCAACACTGAGAAAAAGCGAAATTCAAATAGTCGAATAGTATATAAGTTTTTACAAAATAAATACTTCCCTATGGTTGTGATGCTGCCCTGCATACCTCCTACTACGGTCATGTTATATTCAATACAGCATCGAACTCCATCGCTGTGGAGGACTCGCCCACCGTATAATGAACCGCGCCTAGACTACCGAGCTTATGGGTACACAAGGAACCAAGGATGGTAACTCCCTTCCCATGGCCACGCGGCTCAGCACACCATGGGTGTAAGCACATGAGAATGGAGACCTATAACTTAAAACGAGCATAACTTTCGCGTCCGTTGTCCGTTTGGGGCATACTTTTTTTTTCTTGAAAGCTTGCGGTGAGGCCAACACCGACAAAAAGCAAAATTCAAAGAGTCGAAATGCATATAAATCTATAAAAAATAAGTACTTCCCTATGGTTGAGATACCACCCTGAGTACCTCCTACTGCTAGCATGTTTTATTCAATACAACATCAAACTCCATCGTGGTGGAGGACTCGCCCACCGTATCATGAACTGCTCCTAGACTACTGCGTTTATGGGTACACAAGGAACCATGGAAGGCAACCCACATCATTCAGGCATGCGGTTCATCACACTGTGGCTGTAAGCACATGAAAAAGGAGATCTATAATCTAAAACGAGATTAAATTTTACATCCGTTGTCCGATCAGGATATACTTTTTTTTTAGAAATGTTGCAGCGAGGCCAACGCCGACAAAAAGCGAAATTCAAAGAGTATAATAGTATATAAGTTTATAAAAAATAAATACTTCCCTATGGTTGAGATACCGCCTCGAGTACCTCCTGCTGCTAGCATGTTGGATTCAATACAGTGTCGAACTCCATCGCGGAGGAGGACTTGCCCATCATATCATGAACCACGCCTAGACTACTGCGTTTATGGGTACACAAGGAACCATGGAAGGTAACCCACATCATTCGAGCACGCGGTTCATCACACCGTGGCTGTAAGCATAAGAAAAAGGATACCTAAACCTAAAACGAGCATAACTTTTGCATCCTTTGTCCGATCAGGGCATACTTTTTTTTCTCGAAAGCTTGCGGCAAGGCCAACACTGAGAAAAAGCGAAATTCAAATAGTAGAATAGTATATAAGTTTTTACAAAATAAATAGTTCCCTATGGTTGTGATGCTGCCCCGCATACCTCCTACTGCGGGCATGTTATATTCAATAAAGCGTCGAACTCCATCGCTGTGGAGGACTCGCCCACCATATCATGAACTGCGCCTAGACTACCGAGTTTATGGGTACACAAGGAACCAAGGAAGGTAACCACCTTCCCACGGCCACGCGGCTCAGCACACCGTGGGTGTAAGCACACGAGAAAGGAGACCTATAACCTAAAACGAGCATAACTTTTGCGTCCGTTGTCCGTTTGGGGCATACTTTTTTTTTTCTAGAAAGCTTGCGGTGAGGCCAACACCGACAAAAAGCAAAATTCAAGGAGTAGAATAGCATATAAATCTATAAAAAATAAATACTTCCCTATGGTTGAGATACCGCCCCGAGTACCTCCTACTGCTAGCATGTTATATTCAATACAGCATCAAACTCCATTGCAGTGGAGGACTCGCCCACCGTATCATAAACCGCTCCTAGACTACTGTGTTTATGGGTACACAAGGAACCATGGAAGGTAACCCACATCATTCAGGCATGCGGTTCATCACACTGTGGCTGTAAGCACATGAAAAAGGAGACCTATAACCTAAAACGAGCATAACTTTTTCATCCGTTGTCCGATCGGGATATACTTTTTTTTTCTAGAAAGGTTGCAGCGAGGCCAACACCGACAAAAAGCGAAATTCAAAGAGTATAATAATATTTAAGTTTATAAAAAATAAATACTTCCCTATGGTTGGGATATCGCCTCAAGTACCTCCTACTGCTAGCATGTTGCATTCAATACAGTGTCGAACTCCATTGCGGTGGAGGACTCGCCCACCATATCATGAACCACGCCTAGGCTACTGTGTTTATGGGTACACAAGGAACAATGGAAGGTAACCCACATCATTCGAGCACGCGATTCATCACACCGTGGCTGTAAGCAAGAGAAAAAGGATACCTAAACCTAAAACGAGCAAAACTTTTGCATCCTTTGTCCGATCAGGGCATACTTTTTTTTCCAGAAAGCTTACAGCGAGGCCAACACTGAGAAAATGCAAAATTCAAATAGTAGAATAGTATATAAGTTTTTACAAAATAAATACTTCCCTAAGGTTGTGATGCTGCCCCGCATATCTTCTACTGCGGGCATGTTATATTCAATACAGCGTCAAACTCCATCGCTGTGGAGGACTCACCCACCGTATCATGAACCGCGCCTAGACTACCGAGTTTATGGGTACACAAGGAACCAAGGAAGGTAACCCCCTTCCCACGGCCACGCGGCTCAGCACACCGTGGGTGTAAAGCACATGAAAAAGGAGACCTATAACCTAAAACGAGCATAACTTTTGCGTTCGTTGTCCGTTTAGGGCATACTTTTTTTTTCTAGAAAGCTTGCGGTGAGGCCAACACCGACAGAAAGCAAAATTCAAAGAGTAGAATAGCATATAATTCTATAAAAAATAAATACTTCCCTATGGTTGAGATACCGCCCCGAGTACCTCCTACTGCTAGCATGATATATTCAATACAGCATGGAACTGCATCGCGGTGGAGGACTTGCCCACCGTATCATGAACCGCTCCTAGACTACTGTGTTTATGGGTACACAAGGAATCATGGAAGGTAACCCACATCATTCGGACATGCAGTTCATCACACTGTGGCTGTAAGCACATGAAAAAGGAGACCTATAACCAAAAACGAGCATAACTTCTGCATCCTTTGTCCGATCGGGACATACTTTTTTTTTTCTAGAAAGGTTGCAGCGAGGCCAACACCGACAAAAAGCGAAATTCAAAGAGTAGAGTAGTATATTAGTTTATAAAAAATAAATACTTCCCTATGGTTGGGATATCGCCTCAAGTACCTCCTACTGCTAGCATGTTGCATTCAATACAGTGTCGAACTCCATCGCGGTGGAGGACTCGCCCACCATATCATGAACCACGCCTAGGCTACTGCGTTTATGGGTACGCAAGGAACCATGGAAGGTAACCCACATCATTCGAGCACGCGATTCATCACACCGTGGCTGTAACCACAAGAAAAAGGATACCTAAACCTAAAACGAGCATAACTTTTACATCCTTTGTTCGATCAGGGCATACTTTTTTTCCAGAAAGCTTGCGGCGAGGCCAACACTGAGAAAAAGCAAAATTCAAATAGTAGAATAGTATATAAGTTTTTACAAAATAAATACTTCCCTATGGTTGTGATGCTGCCCCGCATACCTCCTACTACGGGCATGTTATATTCAATACAGCGTCGAACTCCATCGCTGTGGAGGACTCGCCCACCGTATCATGAACCGCGCCTAGACTACCGAGTTTATGGGTACACAAGGAACCAAGGAAGGTAACCCCCTTCCCACGGCCACGTGGCTCAACACAACGTGGGTGTAAGCACACGAAAAAGGAGACCTATAATCTAAAACGAGCATAACTTTCGCGTCCGTTGTTCATTTAGGGCATACTTTTTTTTTCTAGAAAGCTTGCGGTGAAGCCAAAACTAACAAAAAGCAAAATTCAAAGAGTAGAATAGTATATAAGTTTATAAAAAATAAATACTTCCCTATGGTTGAGATATCGCCTCAAGTACCTCCTACTGCTAGCATGTTGCATTCAATACAGTGTCGAACTACATCGTGGTGGAGGACTCGCCCACCATATCATGAACGACGCCTAGGCTACTGCGTTTATGGGTACACAAGGAACAATGGAAGGTAACCCACATCATTCGAGCACGCGATTCATCACACCGTGGCTGTAAGCACAAGAAAAAGGATACCTAAACCTAAAACGAGCATAACTTTTGCATCATTTGTCCGACCAGGGCATACTTTTTTTTCCAAAAAGCTTGTAGCGAGGCCAACACTGAGAAAAAGCGAAATTCAAATAGTAGAATAGTATATAAGTTTTTACAAAATAAATACTTCCCTAAGGTTGTGATGCTGCCTCGCATACCTCCTACTACGGGCATGTTATATTCAATACAGCGTCGAACTCCATCGCTGTGGAGGACTCGCCCACCGTATCATGAACCGCGCCTAGACTACCGAGTTTATGGGTACACAAGGAACCAAGGAAGGTAACCCCCTTCCCATGGCCACGCGGCTCAGCACACCGTGGGTGTAAGCACACGAAAAAGGAGACCTATAACCTAAAACGAGCATAACTTTTGCGTTCGTTGTCCGTTTAGGGCATACTTTTTTTTTCTAGAAAGCTTGCGGTGAGGCCAACACCGACAGAAAGCAAAATTCAAAGAGTAGAATAGCATATAATTCTATAAAAAATAAATACTTCCCTATGGTTGAGATACCGCCCCGAGTACCTCCTACTGCTAGCATGATATATTCAATACAGCATCGAACTGCATCGCGGTGGAGGACTTGCCCACCGTATCATGAACCGCTCCTAGACTACTGTGTTTATGGGTACACAAGGAATCATGGAAGGTAACCCACATCATTCGGACATGCGGTTCATCACACTGTGGCTGTAAGCACATGAAAAAGGAGACCTATAACCAAAAACGAGCATAACTTCTGCATCCTTTGTCCGATCGGGACATACTTTTTTTTTCTAGAAAGGTTGCAGCGAGGCCAACACCGACAAAAAGCGAAATTCAAAGAGTAGAATAGTATATTAGTTTATAAAAAATAAATACTTCCCTATGGTTGGGATATCGCCTCAAGTACCTCCTACTGCTAGCATGTTGCATTCAATACAGTGTCGAACTCTATCGCGGTGGAGGACTCGCCCACCATATCATGAACCACGCCTAGGCTACTGTGTTTATGGGTACACAAGGAACAATGGAAGGTAACCCACATCATTCGAGCACGCGATTCATCACACCGTGGCTGTAAGCACAAGAAAAAGGATACCTAAACCTAAAACGAGCAAAACTTTTGCATCCTTTGTCCGATCAGGGCATACTTTTTTTTCCAGAAAGCTTACAGCGAGGCCAACACTGAGAAAAAGCGAAATTCAAATAGTAGAATAGTATATAAGTTTTTACAAAATAAATACTTCCCTAAGGTTGTGATGCTGCCCTGCATACCTTCTACTGCGGGCATGTTATATTCAATACAGCGTCAAACTCCATCGCTGTGGAGGACTCACCCACCGTATCATGAACCGCGCCTAGACTACCGAGTTTATGGGTACACAAGGAACCAAGGAAGGTAACCCCCTTCCCACGGCCACGCGGCTCAGCACACCGTGGGTGTAAAGCACATGAAAAAGGAGACCTATAACCTAAAACGAGCATAACTTTTGCGTTCGTTGTCCGTTTAGGGCATACTTTTTTTTTCTAGAAAGCTTGCGGTGAGGCCAACACCGACAGAAAGCAAAATTCAAAGAGTAGAATAGCATATAATTCTATAAAAAATAAATACTTCCCTATGGTTGAGATACCGCCCCGAGTACCTCCTACTGCTAGCATGATATATTCAATACAGCATGGAACTGCATCGCGGTGGAGGACTTCCCCACCGTATCATGAACCGCTCCTAGACTACTGTGTTTATGGGTACACAAGGAATCATGGAAGGTAACCCACATCATTCGGACATGCGGTTCATCACACTGTGGCTGTAAGCACATGAAAAAGGAGACCTATAACCAAAAACGAGCATAACTTCTGCATCCTTTGTCCGATCGGGACATACTTTTTTTTTCTAGAAAGGTTGCAGCGAGGCCAACACCGACAAAAAGCGAAATTCAAAGAGTAGAATAGTATATTAGTTTATAAAAAATAAATACTTCCCTATGGTTGGGATATCGCCTCAAGTACCTCCTACTGCTAGCATGTTGCATTCAATACAGTGTCGAACTCTATCGCGGTGGAGGACTCGCCCACCATATCATGAACCACGCCTAGGCTACTGTGTTTATGGGTACACAAGGAACAATGGAAGGTAACCCACATCATTCGAGCACGCGATTCATCACACCGTGGCTGTAAGCACAAGAAAAAGGATACCTAAACCTAAAACGAGCAAAACTTTTGCATCCTTTGTCCGATCAGGGCATACTTTTTTTTCCAGAAAGCTTACAGCGAGGCCAACACTGAGAAAAAGCGAAATTCAAATAGTAGAATAGTATATAAGTTTTTACAAAATAAATACTTCCCTAAGGTTGTGATGCTGCCCCGCATATCTTCTACTGCGGGCATGTTATATTCAATACAGCGTCAAACTCCATCGCTGTGGAGGACTCACCCACCGTATCATGAACCGCGCCTAGACTACCGAGTTTATGGGTACACAAGGAACCAAGGAAGGTAACCCCCTTCCCACGGCCACGCGGCTCAGCACACCGTGGGTGTAAAGCACATGAAAAAGGAGACCTATAACCTAAAACGAGCATAACTTTTGCGTTCGTTGTCCGTTTAGGGCATACTTTTTTTTTCTAGAAAGCTTGCGGTGAGGCCAACACCGACAGAAAGCAAAATTCAAAGAGTAGAATAGCATATAATTCTATAAAAAATAAATACTTCCCTATGGTTGAGATACCGCCCCGAGTACCTCCTACTGCTAGCATGATATATTCAATACAGCATGGAACTGCATCGCGGTGGAGGACTTGCCCACCGTATCATGAACCGCTCCTAGACTACTGTGTTTATGGGTACACAAGGAATCATGGAAGGTAACCCACATCATTCGGACATGCGGTTCATCACACTGTGGCTGTAAGCACATGAAAAAGGAGACCTATAACCAAAAACGAGCATAACTTCTGCATCCTTTGTCCGATCGGGACATACTTTTTTTTTCTAGAAAGGTTGCAGCGAGGCCAACACCGACAAAAAGCGAAATTCAAAGAGTAGAGTAGTATATTAGTTTATAAAAAATAAATACTTCCCTATGGTTGGGATATCGCCTCAAGTACCTCCTACTGCTAGCATGTTGCATTCAATACAGTGTCGAACTCCATCGCGGTGGAGGACTCGCCCACCATATCATGAACCACGCCTAGGCTACTGCGTTTATGGGTACGCAAGGAACCATGGAAGGTAACCCACATCATTCGAGCACGCGATTCATCACACCGTGGCTGTAACCACAAGAAAAAGGATACCTAAACCTAAAACGAGCATAACTTTTACATCCTTTGTTCGATCAGGGCATACTTTTTTTCCAGAAAGCTTGCGGCGAGGCCAACACTGAGAAAAAGCAAAATTCAAATAGTAGAATAGTATATAAGTTTTTACAAAATAAATACTTCCCTATGGTTGTGATGCTGCCCCGCATACCTCCTACTACGGGCATGTTATATTCAATACAGCGTCGAACTCCATCGCTGTGGAGGACTCGCCCACCGTATCATGAACCGCGCCTAGACTACCGAGTTTATGGGTACACAAGGAACCAAGGAAGGTAACCCCCTTCCCACGGCCACGTGGCTCAACACAACGTGGGTGTAAGCACACGAAAAAGGAGACCTATAATCTAAAACGAGCATAACTTTCGCGTCCGTTGTTCATTTAGGGCATACTTTTTTTTTCTAGAAAGCTTGCGGTGAAGCCAAAACTAACAAAAAGCAAAATTCAAAGAGTAGAATAGTATATAAGTTTATAAAAAATAAATACTTCCCTATGGTTGAGATATCGCCTCAAGTACCTCCTACTGCTAGCATGTTGCATTCAATACAGTGTCGAACTACATCGTGGTGGAGGACTCGCCCACCATATCATGAACGACGCCTAGACTACTGCGTTTATGGGTACACAAGGAACCATGGAACGTGACCCACATCATTCAAGCACGCGATTCATCACACCGTGGCTGTAAGCACAAGAAAAAGGATACCTAAACCTAAAACGAGCATAACTTTTGCATCATTTGTCCGATCAGGGCATACTTTTTTTTTCTAGAAAGCTTGCGGCGAGGCCAACACTGAGAAAAAGCGAAATTCAAATAGTAGAATAGTATATAAGTTTTTACAAAATAAATACTTCCCTATGGTTGTGATGCTGCCCCGCATACCTTCTACTGCGGGCATGTTATATTCAATACAGCGTCAAACTCCATCGCTGTGGAGGACTCACCCACCGTATCATGAACCGCGCCTAGACTACCGAGTTTATGGGTACACAAGGAACCAAGGAAGGTAACCCCCTTCCCACGGCCACGCGGCTCAGCACGCCGTGGGTGTAAGCACACGAAAAAGGAGACCTATAACCTAAAACGAGCATAACTTTTACGTTCGTTGTCCGTTTAGGGCATACTTTTTTTTTCTAGAAAGCTTGCGGTGAGGCCAACACCGACAGAAAGCAAAATTCAAAGAGTAGAATAGCATATAATTCTATAAAAAATAAATACTTCCCTATGGTTGAGATACCGTCCCGAGTACCTCCTACTGCTAGCATGATATATTCAATACAGCATCGAACTGCATCGCGGTGGAGGACTTGCCCACCGTATCATGAACCGCTCCTAGACTACTGTGTTTATGGGTACACAAGGAATCATGGAAGGTAACCCACATCATTCGGACATGCATTTCATCACACTGTGGCTGTAAGCACATGAAAAAGGAGACCTATAACAAAAAACGAGCATAACTTCTGCATCCTTTGACCGATCGGGACATACTTTTTTTTTTCTAGAAAGGTTGCAGCGAGGCCAACACCGACAAAAAGCGAAATTCAAAGAGTAGAATAGTATATTAGTTTATAAAAAATAAATACTTCCCTATGGTTGGGATATCGCCTCAAGTACCTCCTACTGCTAGCATGTTGCATTCAATACAGTGTCGAACTCTATCGCGGTGGAGGACTCGCCCACCATATCATGAACCACGCCTAGGCTACTGTGTTTATGGGTACACAAGAAACAATGGAAGGTAACCCACATCATTCGAGCACGCGATTCATCACACCGTGGCTGTAAGCACAAGAAAAAGGATACCTAAACCTAAAACGAGCAAAACTTTTGCATCCTTTGTCCGATCAGGGCATACTTTTTTTTCCAGAAAGCTTGCAGCGAGGCCAACACTGAGAAAAAGCGAAATTCAAATAGTAGAATAGTATATAAGTTTTTACAAAATAAATACTTCCCTAAGGTTGTGATGCTGCCCCGCATACCTCCTACTACGGGCATGTTATATTCGATACAGCGTCGAAGTCCATCACAGTGGAGGACTCACCCACCGTATCATGAACCACGCCTAGACTACCGAGTTTATGGGTACACAAGGAACCAAGGAAGGTAACCCCCTTCCCACGGCCACGCGGCTAAGCACGCTGTGGGTGTAAGCACACGAAAAAGGGGACCTATAACCTAAAAGGAGCATAACTTTTGCGTCCGTTGTCCGTTTGGGGCATACATTTTTTTTCTAGAAAGCTTGCGGTGAGGCCAACACCGACAAAAAGCAAAATTCAAAGAGTAGAATAGCATATAATTCTATAAAAAATAAATACTTCCTTATGGTTGAGATACCGCCCCGAGTACCTCCTACTGCTTGCATGTTATACTCAATACAGCATCGAACTCCATCGCGGTGGAGGACTCGCCCACCATATCATGAACAGCTCTTAGACTACTGCGTTTATGGGTACACAAGGAACCATGGAAGGTAACCCACATCATTCGGGCATGTGGCTCCTCACACTGTGGCTATAAGCACATGAAAAAGGAGACCTAAACCTAAAACAAGCATAACTTTTGCATCCGTTGTCTGATCAGGGCATACTTTTTTTTCTAGAAAGCTTGCGGCGAGGCCAACAGTGACAAAAAGCAAAATTCAAATAGTAGAATAGTATATAAGGTTTTACAAAATAAATACTTCCCTATGGTTGTGATGCTGCCCCGCATACCTCCTACTACGGGCATCTTATATTCAATACAGCGTCGAACTCCATCGCTGTGGAGAACTCATCCACCGTATCATGAACCGCGCCTAGACTACCGAGTTTATGGGTACACAAGGAACCAAGGAAGGTAACCCCCTTCCCACGGCCTCGCGGCTCAGCACACCGTGGGTGTAAGCACACGAAAAAGGAGACCTATAACCTAAAACAAGAATAACTTTTGCGTCCGTTGTCCGTTTAGGGCATACTTTTTTTTCTAGAAAGCTTGCGGTGAGGCCAACACCGACAAAAAGCAAAATTCAAAGAGTAGAATATCATATAATTCTATAAAAAATAAATACTTCCCTATGGTTGAGATACCGCCTCGAGTACCTCCTACTGCTAGCATGTTATATTCAATACAGCATCGAACTGCATCGCGGTGGAGGACTTGCCCACCGTATCATGAACCGCTCCTAGACTACTGCGTTTATAGGTACACAAGGAATCATGGAAGGTAACCCACGTCATTTGGACATGCGGTCCATCACACTGTGGCTGTAAGCACATGAAAAAGGGGACCGATAATCTAAAACGAGCATAACTTCTGCATGCGTTGTCCGATCGGGACAGACTTTTTTTTTCTAGAAAGGTTGCGGCGAGACCAAGACCGACAAAAACCAAAATTCAAAGAGTAGAATAGTGTATAAGTTTTAAAAAAATAAATACTTCCCTATGGTTGAGATACCACCTCGAGTACCTCCTACTGCTAGCATGTTACATTCAATACAGTGTCGAACTCCATCGCGGTGGAGGACTCGCCCACCATATCATGAACCATGCCTAGACTACTGTGTTTATGGGTACATAAGGAACCATGGAAGGTAACCCACATCATTCAAGCATGCGGTTCATCACATCGTGGTAGGAAGCACAAGAAAAAGGATACCTAAACCTAAAACGAGCATAACTTTTGCATCTGTTGTCCGATCAGGGCATACTTTTTTTTCTAGAAAGCTTGCGGCGAGGCCAACACTGACAAAAAGTGAAATTCAAATAGTAGAATAGTATATAAGTTTTTACAAAATAAATACTTCCCTATGGTTGTGATGCTGCCCCGCATACCTCTTACTGCGGGCATGGTATATTCAATACAGCGTCGAACTCCATCGCTGTGGAGGACTCGCCCACCGTATCATGAACCGTGCCTAGACTACCGAGCTTATGGGTACACAAGGAACCAAGGAAGGTAACCCCCTTCCCTCGGCCACGAGGCTCAGCACACAGTGGGTGTAAGCACACAAAAAAGGAGACCTATAACCTAAAACAAGCGTAACTTTTGCGTCCGTTGTCCGTTTGGGGCATACTTTTTTTCTAGAAATCTTGCAGCGAGGCCAACATCGACAAAAAGCAAAATTGAAAGAGTAGAATAGTACATAATTTTATAAAAAATAAATACTTCCCTATGGTTGATATACTGCCCCGAGTACCTCCTACTGCTAGCATGTTACATTCAATAAAGTGTCGAACTCCATCGCGGTGGAGGACTCACCCGCCATATCATGAACCGCGCCTGGACTACCGCGTTTATGGGTACACAAGGAACTATGGAAGGTAACCCACATCATTCAGGCATGCGGTTCATCACACCGTGGATGTCAGCACATGAAAAAGGAGACCTATAACCTAAAACGAGCATAACTTTTGCATCCGTTGTCCAATCGGTGCATACTTTTTATTTCTAGAAAGGTTGCAGCGAGTCCAACGTCGACAAAAAGTGAAATTCAAAGAGTAGAATAGTATATAATTTTATAAAAAATAAACACATCCCTATGGTTGAGATACCGCCCCGAGTACCTCCAACTGCTAGCATGTTATATTCAATACAGCGTCGAACTCCATCGTGGTGGAGGACTCGCCCACCATATCATGAACCGCGCCTAGACTACCGCGTTTATGGGTACACAAGGAACTGTGGAAGGTAACCCACATCATTCGGGCACACGGTTCATCACACCGTGGATGTAAGTACATGAGAAAGGAGACCTATAACCTAAAACGAGCATAACTTTTCCATCCGTTGTCGGATCGGTGCATACTTTTTTTTTCTAGAAAGGTTGCGGAGAGGCCAACACTGACAAAAAGCGAAATTTAAAGAGTAGAATAGTATATAATTTTTTACAAAGTTAAAACTTCCCTATGGTTGAGATGCTACCCTCGAGTACCTCCTACTGCTAGCATGTTATATTCAATACAATGTCGAACTCCATCGTGGTGGAGGACTCGCCACCGTATCATGAACCGCGCCTAGACTACCGAGTTTATGGGTACACAAGGAACCAGGGAAGGTAACCCACTTCCCTCGGCCACGCGGTTCAGCACACCGTGGGTGTAAGAACACGAAAAAGGAGACCTATAACCTGAAACAAGTGTAACTTTTGTGTCCATTGTCCGTTTGGGGCATACGTTTTTTTTTCTAGAAAGCTTGCGGTGAGGCCAACATCGACAAAAAGAAAATTTCAAAGAGTAGAGTAGCATATAATTTTATAAAAAATAAATACTTCCCAATGGTTGAGATACCGCCCTGAGTACCTCCTACTGCAAGCATGTTACATTCAATACAGCGTCGAACTCCACCGCGGTGGAGGACTCGCCCACCATATCATAAACCGCGCCTAGACTACCGCGTTTATGGGTACACAAGGAACTATGGAAGATAACCCACATCATTCGGGCTCGCGGTTCATCACACCGTGGATGTAAGCACATGAAAAAGGAGACCCATAACCTAAAACGAGCATAACTTTTGCATCCATTGTCCGATCGGTGCATACTTTTGTTTTCTAGAAAGCTTGCGGCGAGGCCAACATCGACAAAAAGCAAAATTAAAAGTCTAGAACAGTATATAATTTTATACAAAATAAATACTTCCCTATGGTTGAGATGCTGTCCCAAGTACCTCCTACTACTAGCATGTTATATTCCATACAGCGCCGAACTCCATCGCGGTGGAGGACTCGCCCACCGTATCATGAACCACGCCTAGACTACCGCGTTTATGGGCACACAAGGAACCATGGAAGGTGACCCACATCCCTCAGCCACACGGTTTAGTACACCGTGGATGTAAGCAGATGAAAAAGGATACCTATAACCTAAATCAAGCATAACTTTTGCGTTCGTTGTCCGATCGGTGCACACTTTTTTTCTAGAAAGCTTGTGGTGAGGACAACACCGACAAAAAGCATAATTCAAAGAGTAGAATAGTACATAATTTTATAATAAATAAATACTTCTCCATGGTAGAGATGCTGCCCCGAGTACCTCCTACTGCTAGCATGTTATATAAAATACAGCGTCGAACTCCATCGTGGTGAAGGACTCGCCCACCGTATCATGAACCACGCCTAGACTACCGAGTTTATGGGTACACAAGGAACCATGGAAGGTAAACAACATCATTCGGGCACGCGGTTCATCACACCGTGGCTGTAAGCACACGAAAAAGAGACCTATAACATAAAACAAGCGTAACTTTTGCATCCGTTGTCCGTTTGGGGCATACTTTTTTTCTAGAAAGCTTGCGACGAGGCCAACACCGACAAAACATGAAAGTCCAAAGAGTGGAATAGTATATAATTTTATAAAAAATAAATACTTCCCTATGGTTGAGATACTGCCCCGAGTACCTCCTACTGCTAGCATGTTACATATAATACAACGTCGAACTCCATCGCGGTGGAGGACTCGCCCACCGTATCATGAACTGCGCCTAGACTACTGCATATATGGGTACACAAGGAACCATGGAAGGTAACCCACATCATTCGGGCACACGGTTCATCACACCGTGGCTGTAAGCACACGAAAAAGGAGACCTAAACCTAAAACAAGCATAACTTTTGCATCCATTGTCCGATCGGGGCATACTTTTTTTTCTAGAAAGCTTGCGGTGAGGCCAACACTAACAAAAAGCGAAATTCAAAGAGGAGAATAGTATATAGTTTTTTATATAATAAATACTTCCTTATGGTTAAGATACCACCCCGAATACCTCCTACTGCTAGCATGTTACATTAGGGTTTAGGGGAACACTTTTTTTCTAGAAAGCTTGCAGCGAGGCCAACACCGACAAAGAGCAAAATTCAAAGAGTAGAATGGTATATAATTTTATAAAAAGTAAATACTTCCCTATGGTTGAGATACAGCCCCGAGTACCTCCTACTGCTAGCATGTTACATTCAATACAACGTCGAACTCCATCGCGGTGGAGGACTCGCACACCATATCATGAACCGCGCCTAGACTACCGAGTTTATGGCTACACAAGGAACCATGGAAGGTAACTCACATCCCTCGGCCACACAGTTCAGCACATCGTGGGTGTAAGCACACAAAAAAGGAGACCTAAACCAAAAACGAGCATAACTTTTGCATCCGTTGTTCGATCATGGCATACTTTTTTTTTCTAGAAAGCTTGCGGCAAGGTCAACACCGACAGAAAGCAAAATTCAAAGAGTAGAATAGTATATAATTATTTACAAAATAAATAGTTCTCTATGGTCAAGATACCGTCCCGAGTACCTCCTATTGCCAGCATGTTACATTCAATACAACGTCGAACTCCATCGCGGTGGAGGACTCGCCCACTGTATCATGAACTACGCCTAGACTACCGAGTTTATGGGTACACAAAGCCATTGAAGGTAACCCACATCCCTCGGCCATGCAGTTCAGCACACCATGGGTGTAAGCATACGAAAAAGGAGACCTATAACCTTAAACAAGCGTAACTTTTGCGTCCCTTGTCCGTTCGGGGCATATTTTTTTTCTAGAAAGCTTGCGGCGAGGCCAACATCAACAAAAAGTGAAATTCAAAGATTAGAATAGTATATAATTTTATAAAAAATAAATACTTCCCAATGGTTGAGATACCGCCCCGAGTACCTCCTACTACTAGCATGTTACATTCAATACAGCGTCGAACTCCATCGCGGTGGAGGACTCGCCCACCGTATCATGAACCGCACCTAGACTACCGAGTTTATGGGTACACAAGGAACCATGGAAGATAACCCACATCCTTCGGGCACGTGGTTCAGAACACCGTGGGTGTAAGCACACGAAAAAGGAGACCTAAACCTAAAACGTGCATAACTTTTGCATCCGTTGTCCGATCATGGCATACTTTTTTTTTCTCGAATGCTTGAGAGAAGGTCAATACCGACAGAAAGAAAAATCCAAAGAGTAGAATAGTATATAATTATTTACAAAATAAATACTTCTCTATGGTTGAGATACCGTTCCGAGTACCTCGTACTGTCAGCATGTTACATTCAATACAACGTCGAACTCCATCGCGGTGGAGGACTCGCCCACTGTATCATGAACTACGCCTAGACTACCGAGTTTATGGGTACACAAGAAACCATTGAAGGTAACCCATATCCCTCGACCACGCGGTTCAGCACACCGTGGGTGTAAGCATACGAAAAAGGAGACCTATAACCTTAAACGAGCATAACTTTTGCGTCCCTTGTCCGTTCGGGGCATACTTTTTTCTAGAAAGCTTGCGCGAGGCCAACATCAACAAAAAGTGAAATTCAAAGATTATAATAGTATATAATTTTATAAAAAATAAATACTTCCCTATGGTTGAGATACCACTCCGAGTACCTCCTACTACTAGCATGTTACATTCAATGCAGTGTCGAACTCCATCGCGGTGGAGAACTCGCCCACCGTATCATGAACTGCACCTAGACTACCGAGTTTATGGGTACACAGGGAACCATGGAAGATAACCCACATCCCTCGGGCACGCGGTTCAGCACACCGTGGGTGTAAGCACATGAAAAAGGATACCTATAACTGAAAACAAGCATAACTTATACGTCCGTTGTCCCTTTGGGGCATACTTTTTTTTTCTAGAAAGCTTGCGGTGAGGCCAACACCGACAAAAAGTGAAATTCAAAGAGTTGAATATTATATAATTTTATAAAAAATAAATACTTCCCTATGGTTGAGATACCGCACCGAGTACCTCCTACTGCTAGCATGATATATTCAATACAGCGTCGAACTCCATCGCGGGGGAGGACTCGCCCACCATGTCAGGAACTGCGCCTAGACTACTGCATTTATGGGTACACAAGGAACCATGGAAGGTAACCCACATCATTCGGGCACACGGTTCATCACACCATGGCTGTAAGCACACAAAAAAGGAGACCTAAACAAAAAACGAGCATAACTTTTGCATCCATTGTCCGATCGGGGCATAATTTTTTTTTCTAGAAAGCTTGCAGCGAGGCCAACACCGACAAAAAGCGAAATTCAAATAGTAGAATAGTATATAATTTTATAAAAAATAAATACTTCCCTATGGTTGAGATACCGCCCCGAGTACCTCGTACTGCCAGCATGTTACATTCAATACAACTTCGAACTCCATCGCGGTGGAGGACTCGCCCACTGTATCATGAACTACGCCTAGACTACCGAGTTTATGGGTACACAAGGAACCATTGAAGGTAACCCACATCCCTCGACCACGCGGTTCAGCACACCATGGGTGTAAGCATACGAAAAAGGAGACCTATAACCTTAAACGAGCATAACTTTTGCTTCCCTTGTCCGTTTGGGGCATATTTTTTTTCTAGAAAGCTTGCAGCGAGGCCAACATCAACAAAAAGTGAAATTCAAAGATTAGAATAGTATATAATTTTATAAAAAATAATTACTTCCCTATGGTTGAGATACCGCTCCGAGTACCTCCTACTACTAGCATGTTACATTCAATACAGCGTCGAACTCCATCGCGGTGGAGGACTCGCCCACCGTATCATGAACCGCACCTAGACTACCGAGTTTATGGGTACACAAGGAACCATGGAACATAACCCACATCACTTGGGCACGCGGTTCAGAACATCGTGGGTGTAAGCACACGAAAAAGGAGACCTAAACCTAAAACGTGCATAATTTTTGCATCTGTTGTTTGTTCGGGGCACACTTTTTTTCTAGAGAGCTTGCAGCGAGGCCAACACCGACAAAGAGCAAAATTCAAAGAGTAGAACGGTATATAATTTTATAAAAAGTAAATACTTCCCTATGGTTGAGATACCGTCCCGAGTACCTCCTACTACTAGCATGTTACATTCAATACAACATCGAACTCCATCGCGGTGGAGGACTCGCACACCATATCATGAACCGCGCCTAGACTACCGAGTTTATGGCTACAAAAGGAACCATGGAAGGTAACTCACATCCCTCGGCCACGCGGTTCAGCACACCGTGGGTGTAAGCACACGAAAAAGGAGAGATAAACCAAAAATGAGCATAACTTTTGCATCCGTTGTCCGATCATGGCATACTTTTTTTTCTAGAAAGCTTGCGGCAAGGTCAACACCGACAGAAAGCAAAATTAAAAGAGAAGAATAGTATATAATTATTTACAAAATAAATACTTCTCTATGGTTGAGATACCATCCCGAGTACCTCCTACTACCAGCATGTTACATTCGATACAACGTCGAACTCCATCGCGGTGGAGGACTCGCCCACTGTATCATGAACTACGCCTAGACTACCGAGTTTATGGGTACACAAGGAACCATTGAAGGTAACCCACATCCCTCGACCACGCGGTTCAGCACACCATGGGTGTAAGCATGCGAAAAAGGAGACCTATAACCTTAAACGAGCGTAACTTTTGCGTCCCTTGTCCGTTCGGGGCATACTTTTTTCCTAGAAAGCTTGCAGCGAGGCCAACATCAACAAAAAGTGAAATTCAAAGATTAGAATAGTATATAATTTTATAAAAAATAAATACTTCCCTATGGTTGAGATACCGCTCCGAGTACCTCCTACTACTAGCATGTTACATTCAATACAGCATCGAACTCCATCCCAGTGGACGACTCGCCCACCGTATCATGAACCGTGCCTAGACTACCGAGAGTATGGGTACATAAGGAACCATGGAAGATAACCCACATCCCTCGGGCACGCGGTTCAGCACACCGTGGGTGTAAGAACATGAAAAAGGAGACCTATAACCGAAAACAAGCGTAACTTTTACGTCCGTTGTCCCTTTGGGGCATACTTTTTTTCTAGAAACTTGCGGTGAGGCCAACACCGATAAAAAGTGAAATTCAAAGGGTGGAATAGTATATAATTTTATAAAAAATAAATACTTCCGTATGGTTGAGATACCGCACCGAGTACCTCCTACTGCTAGCATGTTATATTCAATACAGCGTCGAACTCCATCGCGGGGGAGGACTCGCCCACCATGTCAGGAACTGCACCTAGACTACTGCATCTATGGGTACACAAGGAACCTTGGAAGGTAACCCACATCATTCGGGCACACGGTTCATCACACCATGGCTGTAAGCCCACAAAAAAGGAGACCTAAACAAAAAACGAGCATAACTTTTGCATCCATTGTCCGATCGGGGCATAATTTTTTTTTCTAGAAAGCTTGCAGCGAGGCCAACACCGACAAAACGCGAAATGCAAAGAGTAGAATAGTATATAATTTTATAAAAAATAAATACTTCCCTATGGTTGAGATACCGCCCCGAGTACCTCCTACTACTAGCATGTTACATTCAATACAACATCGAACTCCATCGCGGTGGAGGACTCGCCCACCGTATCATGAACCGCACCTAGACTACCGAGTTTATGGGTACACAAGAAACCATGGAAGATAACCCACATCCCTCGGGCATGCGGTTCAGAACACCGTGGGTGTAAGCACATGAGAAAGGAGACCTAAACCTAAAACGAGCATAACTTTTGTATCTGTTGTCTGTTCGGGGCAGACTTTTTTTCTAGAAAGCTTGTAGCGAGGCCAACACCGACAAAGAGCGAAATTCAAAGAGTAGAATGGTATATAATTTTATAAAAAGTAAATACTTCCCTATGGTTGAGATACCGCCCCGAGTACCTCCTACTGCTAGCATGTTATATTCAATACAACGTCGAACTCCATCATGGTGGAGGACTCGCACACCGTATCATGAACCGCGCCTAGACTACCGAGTTTATGGCTACACAAGGAACCATGGAAGCTAACTCACATCCCTCGGCCACGCGGTTCAGCACACCGTGGGTGTAAGCACACGAAAAAGGAGAGCTAAACCAAAAACGAGCATAACTTTTGCATCTGTTGTCCGATCATGGCATACTTTTTTTCTAGAAAGCTTGCGGCAAGGTCAACACCGACAGAAAGCAAAATTCAAAGAGTAGAATAGTATATAATTATTTACAAAATAAATACTTCTCTATGGTTGAGATACCGCCCCGAGTACCTCGTACTGCCAGCATGTTACATTCAATACAACGTCGAACACCATCGCGGTGGAGGACTCGCCCACTATATCATGAACTACGCCTAGACTACCGAATTTATGGGTACACAAGGAACCATTGAAGGTAACCCACATCCCTCGACCACGCGGTTCAGCACACCATGGGTGTAAGCATACGAAAAAGGAGACCTATAACCTTAAACGAGCATAACTTTTGCTTCCCTTGTCCGTTCGGGGCATATTTTTTTTCTAGAAAGCTTGCGGCGAGGCCAACATCAACAAAAAATGAGATTCAAAGATTAGAATAGTATATAATTTTATAAAAAATAAATACTTCCCTATGGTTGAGATACCGCTCCGAGTACCTCCTACTACTACCATGTTACATTCAATACAGCGTCGAACTCCATCGCGGTGGAGGACTCGCCCACCGTATCATGAACCGCACCTAGACTACCGAGTTTATGGGTACACAAGGAACCATGGAAGATAACCCACATCCATCGGGCACGCGGTTCAGAACACCGTGGGTGTAAGAACACGAAAAAGGAGACCTAAACCTAAAACGTGCATAACTTTTGCATCTGTTGTTTGTTCGGGGCACACTTTTTTTCTAGAAAGCTTGCAGCGAGGCCAACACCGACAAAGAGCGATATTCAAAGAGTAGAACGGTATATAATTTTATAAAAAGTAAATACTTCCCTATGCTTGAGATACCGTCCCGAGTACCTCCTACTGCTAGCATGTTACATTCAATACAACATCGAACTCCATCGAGGTGGAGGACTCGCACACCGTATCATGAACCGCGCCTAGACTACCAAGTTTATGGCTACAAAAGGAACCATGGAAGGTAACTCACATCCCTCGGCCACGCGGTTCAGCACACCGTGGGTGTAAGCACACGAAAAAGGAGAGATAAACCAAAAATGAGCATAACTTTTGCATCCGTTGTCCGATCATGGCATACTTTTTTTTCTAGAAAGCTTGCGGCAAGGTCAACACCGACAGAAAGCAAAATTAAAAGAGCAGAATAGTATATAATTATTTACAAAATAAATACTTCTCTATGGTTGAGATACCGTCCCGAGTACCTCGTACTGCCAGCATGTTACATTCAATACAACGCCGAACTCCATCGCGGTGGAGGACTCGCCCACTGTATCATGAACTACGCCTAGACTACCGAGTTTATGGGTACACAAGGAACCATGGAAGCTAACTCATATCCCTCGACCACGCGGTTCAGCACACCGTGGGTGTAAGCATACGAAAAAGGAGACCTATAACCTTAAACGAGCGTAACTTTTGCGTCCCTTGTCCGTTCGGGGCATACTTTTTTTCTAGAAAGCTTGTGGCGAGGCCAACATCAACAAAAAGTGAAATTCAAAGATTAGAATACTATATAATTTTATAAAAAATAAATACTTCCCTATGGTTGAGATACCGCACCAAGTACCTCCTACTACTAGCATGTTACATTCAATACAGCGTCGAACTCCATCCCAGTGGACGACTCGCCCACCGTATCATGAACCGCGCCTAGACTACCGAGAATATGGGTACAGAAGGAACCATGGAAGATAACCCACATCCCTCGGGCACGTGGTTCAGCACACCGTGGGTGTAAGCACATGAAAAAGGAGACCTATAACCGAAAACAAGCGTAACTTTTACGTCCGTAGTCCCTTTGCGGCATACTTTTTTTCTAGAAACCTTGCAGTGAGGCCAACACCGACAAAAAGTGAAACTCAAAGAGTGGAATAGTATATAATTTTATAAAAAATAAATACTTCCCTATGGTTGAGATACCGCACCGAGTACCTCCTACTGCTAGCATGTTATATTCAATACAGCGTCGAACTCCATCGCGAGGGAGGACTCGCCCACCATGTCAGGAACTGCACCTAGACTACTGCATCTATGGGTACACAAGGAACCTTGGAAGGTAACCCACATCATTCGGGCACACGGTTCATCACACCATGGCTGTAAGCACACAAAAAAGGAGACCTAAACAAAAAACGAGCATAACTTTTGCATCCATTGTCCGATCGGGGCATAATTTTTTTTTCTAGAAAGCTTGCAGCGAGGCCAACACCGACAAAACGCGAAATGCAAAGAGTAGAATAGTATATAATTTTATAAAAAATAAATACTTCCCTATGGTTGAGATACCGCCCCGAGTATCTCCTACTACTAGCATGTTACATTCAATACAACATCGAACTCATCCGCGGTGGAGGACTCGCCCACCGTATCATGAACCGCACCTAGACTACCGAGTTTATGGGTACACAAGCAACCATGGAAGATAACCCACATCCCTCGGGCATGCGGTTCAGAACACCATGGGTGTAAGCACATGAGAAAGGAGACCTAAACCTAAAACGAGCATAACTTTTGCATCTGTTGTCTGTTCGGGGCAGACTTTTTTTCTAGAAAGCTTGTAGCGAGGCCAACACCGACAAAGAGCGAAATTCAAAGAGTAGAATGGTATATAATTTTATAAAAAGTAAATACTTCCCTATGGTTGAGATAGCGCCCCGAGTACCTCCTACTGCTAGCATGTTATATTCAATACAACGTCGAACTCCATCATGGTGGAGGACTCGCACACCGTATCATGAACCGCGCCTAGACTACCGAGTTTATGGCTACACAAGGAACCATGGAAGCTAACTCACATCCCTCGGCCACGCGGTTCAGCACACCGTGGGTGTAAGCACACGAAAAAGGAGAGCTAAACCAAAAACGAGCATAACTATTGCATCTGTTGTCCGATCATGGCATACTTTTTTTCTAGAAAGCTTGCGGCAAGGTCAACACCGACAGAAAGCAAAATTCAAAGAGTAGAATAGTATATAATTATTTACAAAATAAATACTTCTCTATGGTTGAGATACCGCCCCGAGTACCTCGTACTGCCAGCATGTTACATTCAATACAACGTCGAACACCATCGCGGTGGAGGACTCGCCCACTATATCATGAACTACGCCTAGACTACCGAATTTATGGGTACACAAGGAACCATTGAAGGTAACCCACATCCCTCGACCACGCGGTTCAGCACACCATGGGTGTAAGCATACGAAAAAGGAGACCTATAACCTTAAACGAGCATAACTTTTGCTTCCCTTGTCCGTTCGGGGCATATTTTTTTTCTAGAAAGCTTGCGGCGAGGCTAACATCAACAAAAAATGAGATTCAAAGATTAGAATAGTATATAATTTTATAAAAAATAAATACTTCCCTATGGTTGAGATACCGCTCCGAGTACCTCCTACTACTACCATGTTACATTCAATACAGCGTCGAACTCCATCGCGGTGGAGGACTCGCCCACCGTATCATGAACCGCACCTAGACTACCGAGTTTATGGGTACACAAGGAACCATGGAAGATAACCCACATCCATCGGGCACGCGGTTCAGAACACCGTGGGTGTAAGCACACGAAAAAGGAGACCTAAACCTAAAACGTGCATAACTTTTGCATCTGTTGTTTGTTCGGGGCACACTTTTTTTCTAGAAAGCTTGCAGCGAGGCCAACACTGACAAAGAGCGATATTCAAAGAGTAGAACGGTATATAATTTTATAAAAAGTAAATACTTCCCTATGCTTGAGATACCGTCCCGAGTACCTCCTACTGCTAGCATGTTACATTCAATACAACATTGAACTCCATCGAGGTGGAGGACTCGCACACCGTATCATGAACCGCGCCTAGACTACCAAGTTTATGGCTACAAAAGGAACCATGGAAGGTAACTCACATCCCTCGGCCACGCGGTTCAGCACACCGTGGGTGTAAGCACACGAAAAAGGAGAGATAAACCAAAAATGAGCATAACTTTTGCAACCGTTGTCCGATCATGGCATACTTTTTTTTCTAGAAAGCTTGCGGCAAGGTCAACACCGACAGAAAGCAAAATTAAAAGAGCAGAATAGTATATAATTATTTACAAAATAAATACTTCTCTATGGTTGAGATACCGTCCCGAGTACCTCGTACTGCCAGCATGTTACATTCAATACAACGCCGAACTCCATCGCGGTGGAGGACTCGCCCACTGTATCATGAACTGCGCCTAGACTATCGAGTTTATGGGTACATAAGGAACCATTGAAGGTAACCCATATCCGTCGACCACGCGGTTCAGCACACCGTGGGTGTAAGCATACGAAAAAGGAGACCTATAACCTTAAACGAGCGTAACTTTTGCGTCCCTTGTCCGTTCGGGGCATACTTTTTTTCTAGAAAGCTTGTGGTGAGGCCAACATCAACAAAAAGTGAAATTCAAAGATTAGAATACTATATAATTTTATAAAAATAAATACTTCCCTATGGTTGAGATACCGCACCAAGTACCTCCTACTACTAGCATGTTACATTCAATACAGCGTTGAACTCCATCCCAGTGGACGACTCGCCCACCGTATCATGAACCGCGCCTAGACTACCGAGAATATGGGTACAGAAGGAACCATGGAAGATAACCCACATCCCTCGGGCACGCGGTTCAGCACACCGTGGGTGTAAGCACATGAAAAAGGAGACCTATAACCGAAAACAAGCGTAACTTTTACGTCCGTAGTCCCTTTGCGGCATACTTTTTTTCTAGAAACCTTGCAGTGAGGCCAACACCGACAAAAAGTGAAACTCAAAGAGTGGAATAGTATATAATTTTATAAAAAATAAATACTTCCCTATGGTTGAGATACCGCACCGAGTACCTCCTACTGCTAGCATGTTATATTCAATACAGCGTCGAACTCCATCGCGGGGGAGGACTCGCCCACCATGTCAGGAACTGCGCCTAAACTACTGCATTTATAGGTACACAAGGAACCATGGAAGGTAACCCACATCATTCGGGCACACGGTTCATCACACCATGGCTGTAAGCACACAAAAAAGGAGACCTAAACAAAAAACAAGCATAACTTTTGCATCCATTATCCGATCGGGGCATAATTTTTTTTTCTAGAAAGCTTGCAGCGAGGCCAACACCGACAAAAAGCGAAATTCAAAGAGTAGAATAGTATATAATTTTATAAAAAATAAATACTTCCCTATGGTTAAGATACCGCCCCGAGTACCTCCTACTAATAGCATGTTACATTCAATACAACGTCGAACTCCATCGCGGTGGAGGACTCGCCCACCGTATCATGAACCGCACCTAGACTACCGAGTTTATGGGTACACAAGCAACCATGGAAGATAACCCACATCCCTCGGGCATGCGGTTCAGAACACCGTGGGTGTAAGCACACGAAAAAGGAGACCTAAACCTAAAACGAGCATAACTGTTGCATCTGTTGTCTGTTCGGGGTGCACTTTTTTTCTAGAAAGCTCGCAGCGAGGCCAACACCGACAAAGAGCAAAATTCAAAGAGTAGAATGGTATATAATTTTATAAAAAGTGAATACTTCCCTATGGTTGAGATAGCGCCCCGAGTACCTCCTACTGCTAGCATGTTACATTCAATAAAACGTCGAACTCCATCGCGGTGGAGGACTCGCACACCGTATCATGAACCGCGCCTAGACTACCGAGTTTATGGCTACACAAGGAACCATGGAAGCTAACTCACATCCCTTGGCCACGCGGTTCAGCACACCGTGGGTGTAAGCACACGAAAAAGGAGAGCTAAACCAAAAACGAGCATAACTTTTGCATCCGTTGTCCGATCATGGCATACATTTTTTTCTAGAAAGCTTGCGGCCAGGTCAACACCGACAGAAAGCAAAATTCAAAGAGTAGGATAGTATATATATATTTACAAAATAAATACTTCTCTATGGTTGAGATACCGTCCCGAGTACCTCGTACTGCCAGCATGTTACATTCAACACAACGTCGAACTCCATCGCGGTGGAGGACTCACCCACTGTATCATGAACTACGGCTAGACTACCGAGTTTATGGGTAGACAAGGAACCATTGAAGGTAACCCACATCCCTCGACCACGCGGTTCAGCACACCATGGGTGTAAGCATACGAAAAAGGAGACCTATAACCTTAAACGAGCATAACTTTTGCTTCCCTTGTCCGTTCGGGGCATATTTTTTTTCTAGAAAGCTTGCGGCGAGGCCAACATCAACAAAAAGTGAAATTCAAAGATTAGAATAGTATATAATTTTATAAAAAATAAATACTTCCCTATGGTTGAGATACCGCTCCGAGTACCTCCTACTACTACCATGTTACATTCAATACAGCGTCGAACTCCATCGCGGTGGAGGACTCGCCCACCATATCATGAACCGCACCTAGACTACCGAGTTTATGGGTACACAAGGAACCATGGAAGATAACCCACATCCCTCGGGCACGCGGTTCAGAACACCGTGGGTGTAAGCACACGAAAAAGGAGACCTAAACCTAAAACGTGCATAACTTTTGCATCTGTTGTTTGTTCGGGGCACACTTTTTTTCTAGAAAGCTTGCAGCGAGGCCAACACCGACAAAGAGCGATATTCAAAGAGTAGAACGGTATATAATTTTATAAAAAGTAAATACTTCCCTATGGTTGAGATACCGTCCCGAGTACCTCCTACTGCTAGCATGTTACATTCAATACAGCGTCGAACTCCATCCCAATGGACGACTCGCCCACCGTATCATGAACCGCGCTTAGACTACCGATAATATGGGTACAGAAGGAACCATGGAAGATAACCCACATCCCTCGGGCACGCGGTTCAGCACACCGTGGGTGTAAGCACATGAAAAAGGAGACCTATAACCGAAAACAAGCGTAACTTTTACGTCCGTAGTCCCTTTGGGGCATACATTTTTTCTAGAAAGCTTGCAGTGAGGCCAACACCGACAAAAAGTGAAATTCAAAGAGTGGAATAGTATATAATTTTATAAAAAATAAATACTTCCCTATGGTTGAGATACCGCACCGAGTACCTCCTACTGCTAGCATGTTATATGTAATACAGCGTCGAACTCCATCGCAGGGGAGGACTCGCCCACCATGTCAGGAACTGCGCCTAGACTACTGCATTTATAGGTACACAAGGAACCATGGAAGGTAACCCACATCATTCGGGCACACGGTTCATCACACCATGGCTGTAAGCACACAAAAAAGGAGACCTAAACAAAAAACGAGCATAACTTTTGCATCCATTGTCCGATCGAGGCATAATTTTTTTTTCTAGAAAGCTTGCAGCGAGGCCAACACCGACAAAAAGCGAAATTCAAAGAGTAGAATAGTATATACTTTTATAAAAAATAAATACTTCCCTATGGTTAAGATACCGCCCCGAGTATCTCCTACTAATAGCATGTTACATTCAATACAACGTCGAACTCCATCGCGGTGGAGGACTCGCCCACCGTATCATGAACCGCACCTAGACTACCGAGTTTATGGGTACACAAGCAACCATGGAAGATAACCCACATCCCTCGGGTGATGAGGACATCACTCCTATGGATACACACAACACTCCTCCAAATCTGGACTTGCAAGGTCCAATGACTAGAGCTCGTACACGACAACTAAATTTAGAGGTGAGCTCGTTCCTACGTTCTTCGCTATATGTTACTTTTGAGAATGGTTTGCTACCTAATGATTATTTTATGATTAGAAACCATGGAGAGGACCAGGAGATGATGGGAGAAGGATTTGGAAACGTGGAGGGCCAGCAAGGGCTTGGAAGCCAAAGTGGAGGCCCAATCAAAACCGACTTCGAGTCTGTTTCGGGGCCCAGGACCAGTCTGTACTAAAACGGTCGCCCAGGACGCATACGGACTCGGATTTGGACGTTCTACATATGCACGGAAAGATAAGGAGAAGACCTTTCCAATGCCGCCGGCCTCATGTCAAAATTCATCCGGAGTCATCGGGAATCGTCAAAACAAGAGAGAGTCCAGAATCTGTGTCGGTGCTGCGTCGCTTATTTTTTGTCTTTGGGCCTTGTATCTAGTTGAGCCCAATTCGGGGCGCGTCCAGAGGGTCTTGCACGACCCTAGGGTCTTTATATACAGCCACCGCCGCACCATTAGGGTTCGGGTTTTGCTTAGATCAATTCTGTTCATAAACAGTTTCGCCGTTCATCGGTTTGTGAGACCCCAACTTCGAGAGTTTAATCATACATCTACAATTGTGTTGCATTATTCGTTGTTCTTGCTTGTGTTCTTGATTCGCAGGCAGGGATTAGCCTTCTCGGCGAGGTCAATCGTCTTTTGGACGGTTGATAACCAGAGGAGACGTCGTGCTGCGATTGCGGGGTTTAGAACGTGCTGTTCTGAAGCCGGATCGATTTGTGTGTCGCCTCCGACCAAATCAACTTACCAAGAACCTTTCGGAAGATCGGGAACCCTTGTCCACATCAAGTGGTAATCAGAGCTTCAGGTGCACCGTCAGGTTCATACTACCCTTTAGTTTTGTTTTCGTGTTCTTCCTATCGTCCACTGAAAATACCAAAAAAAAATTTTCCCCGCCCATAACCACGTGTTTAGCCTTTGCATATTTCAATTTCAGAGTCCGTAGTGTTGAGTTTGTGCCCTAGTTCTTGTTTAGTCGCTGGTTTAGTTTGTGTTTTTGTCGTCAGTAGTGTTTCCCTTGCAACCCTAGCCGCCATCCCCCTCACCATCCTCGGTTTTGTCGGCTTTGTGTGCTAGGGTTGATTGATCAACACGCCCACCCTAATCCCACCCTAAACCTACCCTCACCACCTCGGACCAATTTTCATAAATTCCACTTTCCGCTGCATCCACCTCGCCAAAAAAACTCCCTACCCGACCCCAAGCCCGACTCGGATTTCACTGAAACCACCGGGTTCTTCAAAACCGATTCCGACACCCCTTCGGTAAAACAGCCATAACTTTTCGCCCTGTGTGCCCTCATCAAAAAATTCAAAAAAAATCGGGAAGATAAAGAAAAAATTCATTCAAGTTGAAACCCGACGTTTTCTGAAACTTCAAGATTTTCTGTAGGCCACGTCCGAGCTCGGTTTGAGCTGAAATTTTTTGTGGTTTCTCCCTCTTTGCTAGTCAGTTGGAAAAAAATATCAAAAAAATAAAATCAAAAAAAAAGAAATTTGGGATTCCTACTAGTGCTCCATCTAGCCCCCTGAAATTTCTGAGTTTGGCTGTTTTACACTAAGCCCCCTGTTATCGGCTGTGTCCCTTTGTCTCCTTGTTTCTTCTTTGCTCTCACTACTGTTCTAGGACATAGTTAGACCAGCAACTAGGGACAAGTTACTTGGGCACTTATTCAGCTTTACTATCTGTTTTTGATTTGTGTGCCACTCATATATACATATTTGGCCTTCCTAGCTCTACATACTTCTTCTGGACAGCACATAGGTTATTTGGTAACCCTTGCAATCGTGGAACACTTCTCCCTGGTATCCTTCGCTTTGTTGTTTTCAGAACTTTGTAAGAGCTTTGCAAGAAGCTTACTTTTGCTGTGTTGAGAGGCACCACTGCTTAGTAGTTTTGTAGGGATAACCTTCACTTTTTTGTTTCCTGTTTTGGTGTTTCTGATGTCAGGAAGCGACGGGGAGGGTGCTTCACCCTTAAAATTGGATGAGTGCGTGAGCCAAAATCAGTTACAGAAGGCTTTGCAGGCGGTTCAGAGTGATTTGGCAGAAACGATCACCAGGGCCGTCACCGACGCCGTCACCAAGCTTCACCTGGGAGAAAGCATTGAGCGGTTGGATAAGAGAGTCTCTAAGTTAACCGATCAGGTTGTCGAATTGGAGACCGCTCACAAGACCAACAACAACAACAACAACAACAACAACAACAACACCAACACCAACACCAACACCAACAACAACACCAACAACGACGTTGAAGGCGATCATGATGAAGCAACGGTGTATAAGGCTGATGGCACCGTCGATAGGTCAGCTACAAGGACCGCAAGGTTACGACGCCGTTTGCAATGTAACCCTCAAGGTATGGGTGGTTTCCACAACCACACCCGTCGCACACAAGGTAACTATGCTCCAGATGATCCGTATGCTAAAATTAAGTTTTCAATTCCTTCGTTTTCGGGTCAATACGATGGTGATGCTTACCTTGATTGGGAAATGACGGTAGAACAAAAATTTAATGTCCACCTTGTTCCTGAACAACATAGAGTTAGACAAGCCACTAGTGAGTTTAAGGACTTTGCTATTGTTTGGTGGAGTGGTCTAGCTGCTGAAACCGATTTGCCTACTACTTGGGAAGAACTTAAGGTAGAAATGCGTGATCGTTTTGTTCCTCCTTCTTTTTATAGAGAAATTCGTAATAAACTGCAGCGTTTAGATCAAGGAGATAAAACTGTTCAGGAGTATTTTAGTGAGCTTCAGAAGGGTTTGATTCGTTGTGCTGTGGTTGAAAAAGTAGAGGATCAGATTTGCCACTTTTATTCTGGTTTGAGAAAAGAAATTCAGGACATCCTTGATTATAAAGAATTTTATACCCTCAACCAGTGTTTCCAGTATGCTATGCTTGCAGAGAAAGAATCACAGGGACTTTTCCAGGCTTTTGAGGAGTACAGCAAGTCCAGGAATTTCTACCCACCACGGCCGACGGGGACTTCGGGGCTGCCCAAGCCATCTTTCCGGCCGCCCCCACCAGCTAGTGTTGTTTCTGCAGCACCAAGATCAGCCCCTGCCCCTTCTACGCGCTCAGGTAAAAATTCTGTGCAGGTACCGGCTAGTAGTGCCTCCTCTGTTGCTTCGACGGGACGCACTACAGGGATTCAGTGCCACCGCTGCCATGGTCTTGGCCATGTGCAGAAAGATTGCCCAAGTAGGCGGGCATATGTGGCGACAGATGATGGCGGTTACATGAGCGCCTCCGATGTGGAGGATGAGGAGGAGGATGTCGCTGCCACCAGCGGTGACCTCGTCCTTGGAGGCGGAGATACCACGGGCTATATGAATATTATTGTGCAGCGTGTGCTTAGCACACAAGTCCAGCAACCCGAGATGATGCAGCGACATAACTTGTTCCAGATTTTCTTCGTCATCAAGAACCGTCGGGCACGTGTCATCATTGATGGAGGAAGCTGCAACAATTTGGTGAGTTTTGATGTGGTTAAGAAGCTTGATTTGACCACACGCCCACATCCACATCCATACTACATTCAGTGGTTAAATGACTCTGGAAAAGCTAAGGTAACACAAACTTGCAGAGTTCCTTTTTCCATTGGTTCCTATGTGGATTCTGTTGATTGTGATGTTGTACCCATGCAAGCTTGTTCACTTTTATTGGGTAGACCTTGGGAATTTGATAATGATGCTGTACACCATGGTAAAAGTAATAAGTACACTTTTATGCATAAAGGAACTAAAATTACTTTGTTACCAATGACCCCTGCTGAAATTGTACAAGCTGATTTAGAACGAGCTGCTAGTTTGAAAAATAAACGCCCTGAAATTCAGCAACCTGTTAATTCTGCTTCTACACCAAGTAATGTTAATGATTCTTCATGTTCTAAGGGTGCTGCAATTAAATTACAAGGTCGTTCATGTCTTGCCACAAAATCTGAGCTTGCTGAAATTTCTACTGATGATATTTGCTATGCTTTGATATGCAAACAAGCCTTGTTTTTGCTTGGTGATATTGCTTCTAGTGCTTTGCCTCCTGCTGTCACTAACCTTTTGCAGGAGTATGAGGATGTTTTCCCAGCTGAGATACCCCCGGGATTGCCACCTTTGAGAGGGATTGAGCATCAAATTGATTTGATTCCTGGTGCTACTTTACCAAACCGTGCTGCTTATAGGACCAACCCTGAGGAGACTAAGGAGATACAACGACAAGTCCAAGACCTTTTGGATCGTGGGTATGTTCGTCAATCACTTAGTCCTTGTGCTGTTCCTGTACTTTTGGTTCCTAAGAAAGATGGTTCTTGGCGTATGTGTGTAGATTGTAGAGCCATTAATAACATTACTATTAGGTATCGTCATCCTATTCCTAGGCTAGACGACATGCTTGATGAGTTATGTGGTGCTATAATTTTCACTAAAATTGATTTGCGTAGTGGCTACCATCAAATTAGAATGAAACTTGGAGATGAATGGAAAACAGCTTTCAAAACCAAATTCGGGTTGTATGAGTGGTTAGTAATGCCTTTTGGGTTAACTAATGCACCCAGTACTTTCATGCGTTTGATGAATGAGGTTTTAAGACCTTTTATTGGCAAATTTGTGGTTGTTTACTTTGATGATATCTTGATTTATAGCAAATCCATGGATGATCATATGATTCATTTGCGTGCTGTTTTTGATGCTTTGCGAGTTGCACGTTTATTTGGTAACCTTGAGAAGTGCACCTTTTGCACGGATCGAGTCTCTTTTCTTGGCTATGTTGTGACTCCACAGGGAATTGAGGTGGATGAGGCGAAGATTGAAGCCATAAAGAGCTGGCCTGTACCAAAAACTATCACACAGGTGAGGAGTTTTCTTGGTCTTGCAGGTTTCTACCGCCGCTTTGTCAAAGATTTCAGCACCATTGCTGCACCATTGCATGAGTTGACAAAGAAGGGCGTTGACTTCCATTTTGGTAAGGTACATCATGAGTCTTTTGATGCTTTGAAGGACGAACTTACACATGCACCATTGCTGCAATTACCCAATTTTGATAAGACTTTTGAGCTTGAATGTGATGCTAGTGGTATAGGCATTGGTGGTGTTCTAATGCAAGATGGTAAACCTGTTGCATACTTTAGTGAGAAAATTACTGGGCCTGTTTTGAATTATTCCACGTATGATAAGGAACTATATGCACTTGTACGTTCTTTAGAAACGTGGCGTCATTATTTGTTGGCCAAAGAATTTGTTATTCATTCTGATCATGAATCACTTAAGTATATTCGTTCTCAAGGCAATTTGAACCGTAGACATGCTAAATGGGTTGAGTTTATTGAGTCTTTTCCGACATGCTAAATGGGTTGAGTTTATTGAGTCTTTTCCTTATATTATTAAACATAAGATTCAGGGAATCCGGATCGGTGTGTCGGGCTTTGTTCCACCCTACCTGGGCCGGATGTATCATTTGGTATCAGAGTTGGGCCCTTGTTAAGAAGGGGAGAATGATGAGGACATCCTCCACTATTACCCGCTAGGGCGACGACCGTGTGAGCCTCTGAATAATCCCACCTTGCTTAGCTTGGGAGGTGGAAGCCACCTTAAAAGGGAGAGCCACCCTTCCCCTATCAGACTAGTCTTTTAGGGAGATTGGGCCTTTCCCTGAGTGGGGGCGCCGGTGTTGCGGTGCTAAGACTGCGGATTCGGGTCGTGGACCTAGAATCGGGTCGGTGTGTCAGGCTTTTGGCAGGAGTTGTGATGCTAAGATTGCGGGATTCAGGGAATCCGGATCGGTGTGTCGGGCTTTGTTCCACCCTACCTGGGCCGGATGTATCATTTGATACCACTTGATGTGGACAAGGGTTCCCGATCTTCCGAAAGGTTCTTGGTAAGTTGATTTGGTCGGAGGCGACACACAAATCGATCCGGCTTCAGAACAGCACGTTCTAAACCCTACAATCGCAGCACGACGTCTCCTCTGGTTATCAACCGTCCAAAAGACGATTGACCTCGCCGAGAAGGCTAATCCCTGCCTGCGAATCAAGAACACAAGCAAGAACAACGAATAATGCAACACAATTGCAGATGTATGATTAAACTCTCGAAGTTGGGGTCTCACAAACCGATGAACGGCGAAACTGTTTATGAACAGAATTGATCGAAGAAATGGGATCATTTGGTATCAGAGCTGGGCCCTTGTTAAGAAGGGGAGAATGATGAGGACATCCTCCACTATTACCCGCTGGGACGGCGACCGTGTGAGCCTCTGAATAATCCCACCTTGCTTAGCTTGGGAGGTGGAAGCCACCTTAAAAGGGAGATCCACCCTTCCCCTATCAGACTAGTCTTTTAGGGAGATTGGGCCTTTCCCTGAGTGGGGGCGCCGGTGTTGCGGTGCTAAGACTGCGGATTCGGGTCGTGGACCTAGAATCGGGTCGGTGTGTCAGGCTTTTGGCAGGAGTTGTGATGCTAAGATTGCGGGATTCAGGGAATCCGGATCGGTGTGTCGGGCTTTGTTCCACCCTACCTGGGCCGGATGTATCATTTGGTATCAGAGTTGGGCCCTTGTTAAGAAGGGGAGAATGATGAGGACATCCTCCACTATTACCCGCTAGGGCGACGACCGTGTGAGCCTCTGAATAATCCCACCTTGCTTAGCTTGGGAGGTGGAAGCCACCTTAAAAGGGAGAGCCACCCTTCCCCTATCAGACTAGTCTTTTAGGGAGATTGGGCCTTTCCCTGAGTGGGGGCGCCGGTGTTGCGGTGCTAAGACTGCGGATTCGGGTCGTGGACCTAGAATCGGGTCGGTGTGTCAGGCTTTTGGCAGGAGTTGTGATGCTAAGATTGCGGGATTCAGGGAATCCGGATCAGTGTGTCGGGCTTTGTTCCACCCTACCTGGGCCGGATGTATCATCGGGCATGCGGTTCAGAACACCGTGGGTGTAAGCACACGAAAAAGGAGACCTAAACCTAAAACGAGCATAACTTTTGCATCTGTTGTCTGTTCGGGGCACACTTTTTTTCTAGAAAGCTCGCAGCGAGGCCAACACCGACAAAGAGCGAAATTCAAAGAGTAGAATGGTATACTTTTTTTTCTAGAAAGCTTGCGGCAAGGTCAACACCGACAGAAAGCAAAATTAAAAGAGCAGAATAGTATATAATTATTTACAAAATAAATAGATCTCTATGGTTGAGATACCGTCCCGAGTACCTCGTACTGCCAGCATGTTACATTCAATACAACGCCGAACTCCATCGCGGTGGAGGACTCGCCCACTGTATCATGAACTGCGCCTATACTATCGAGTTTATGGGTACATAAGGAACCATTGAAGGTAACCCATATCCCTCGACCACGCGGTTCAGCACACCGTGGGTGTAAGCATACGAAAAAGGAGACCTATAACCTTAAACGAGCGTAACTTTTGCGTCCCTTGTCCGTTCGGGGCATACTTTTTTTCTAGAAAGCTTGTGGCGAGGCCAACATCAACAAAAAGTGAAATTCAAAGATTAGAATAGTATATAATATTTTACAATATAAATAACTCCCTATGGTTAAGATACCCCCCCGAATACCTCCTACTGCCAGCATGTTACATTCAATACAGCGTCGAACTCCATCGTGGTGGAGGACTCGCCCACCGTATCATCAACCACGCCTAGACTACAGAGATTATGGGTACACAAGGAACCATGGAAGGTAACCCACATCCCTCGGCCACACAGTTCATCACACCGTGGGTGTAAGCACACGAAAAAAGGAGACCTATAACCTAAAACGAGCGTAACTTTTGCATCCGTTGTCTGTTTGGGGCATGCAGGACTCGCCCATCGTATCATGAACTGCGCCTAGACTACCCAGTTTTTGGGTATACAAGGAACCATGGAAGGTAACCCACATCCCTCGGCCACGCGGTTCAGCACACCGTGGGTGTAAGCACATGAAAAATGAGATCTATAACCTAAAACAAGCGTAACTTTTGCGTCCGTTGTCCGTTAGAGGCATACTTTTTTTCTAGAAAGCTTGCGGTGAGGCCAACACCAACAGATAGCGAAATTCAAAGAGTAGAATAGTATATAATTTTACAAAAAATAAATACTTCCCTGTGGTTGAGATACCGCCCCGAGTACCTCCTACTGCTAGCATGTACATTCAATACAACCTCAAACTCCATCGTTGTGGAGGACTCGCCCACCGTATCATGAATCACGCCTAGACTACTGAGTTTACGGGTATACATGGAACCATTGATGGTAACCCACATTCCTCGTCCACGCGGTTCAGCACACTGGGTATAAGCACATGAAAAATGAGACCTATAACCTAAAATGAGTGTAACTTTTGCGTCCGTTGTCTATTAGGCACAGACTTTTTTTCTAGAAAGCTTGCGGCGAGACCAACATCGACAAAAAGCAAAATTCAAAGAGTAAAATAGTATATAATTTTACAAAAAATAGATACATCCCTATGGTTGAGATACAGTCCTGAGTACCTCCTACTGCTAGCATGTTACATTTAATACAGCGTCGAACTCCATCGCTGTGGAGGACTCGCCCATCGTATCATGAACTGCGCCTACACTACCGAGTTTATGGGTACACAAGGAACCATGGAAGGTAACCCACATCCCTCGACCACGCGGTTCAGCACACCGTGGGTGTAAGCACATGAAAAATGAGACCTATAACCTAAAACGAGCATAACTTTTGCATCCGTTGTCGATCGGGGCATATTTTTTTTTCTCGAAAGCTTGCGGTGAGGCCAACACCGACAAAAACGAAATTCAAAGAGTTGTATAGTATATAATTTCACAAAAAATAAATATGTCCATATGGTTGAGATACTGCCCTGAGTACCTCCTACTGATAGCATGTTACATTCAATACAGCGTCGATCTCCATCACTGTGGAGGACTCGCCCACCGTATCATGAACTGTGCCTAGACTACCGAGTTTATGGGTACGCAAGAAACCATGGAAGGTAACCCACATCCCTCGGTCACACGGTTCAGCACACCGTGGATGTAAGCACATGAAAAATGAGACCTATAACCTAAAATGAGCATAACTTTTGCATCTGTTGTCCTATCGGGGCATACTTTTTTTTCTAGAAAGTTTGCGGGGAGGCCAACACCGACATTAAGCGAAATTCAAAGAGTAGAATAGTATATAATTTTTTTCAAAATAAATACTTTCCCATGGTTAAGATACTGCCCCGAATACCTCCTACTGCCAGCATGTTACATTCAATACAGCGTCGAACTCCATCGTGGTGGAGGACTCGCCCACTGTATCATGAACCGCGCCTAGACTACCGAGTTTATGGGTACACAAGGAACCATGGAAGGTAACCCTCGTGCCCCGGCCATGCGGTTCAGCACACCATGGGTGTAAGCACATGAGAAATGAGACGTATAACCTAAAATGAGCACAACTTTTGTATCTGTTGTCTGATCGGGGCATACTTTTTTTTCTAGAAAGCTTGTGGCGAGGCCAATCCGACAAAAAGCGAAATTCAAAGAGTAGAATAGTATATAATTTTTTCAAAATAAATACTTCCCTATAGTTAAGATATCGCCCCGAATACCTCCTACTGCCAGCATGTTACATTCAATACAGCGACGAACTCTGTCATGGTGGAGGACTCGCCTACCGTATCATGAACCGCGCCTAAACTACCAAGTTTATGGGTACACAAGGAACCATGGAAGGTAACCCACATCCCTTGGCCACGCGGTTCAGCACACCGTGGGTATAAGAACATGAAAAATGAGACCTATAACCTAAAATGAGTGTAACTTTTGCGTCCGTTGTCTGTTAGGCACATACTTTTTTTCTAGAAACCTTGCTACGAGGCCAACACCGACAAAAAGCAAAATTCAAAGAGTAGAATAGTATATAATTTTACAAAAAATAGATACATCCCTATGGTTGAGATACAGCCCTGAGTACCTCCTACTGCTAGCATGTTACATTCAATACAACGTCGAACTCCATCGCTGTGGAGGACTTGCCCATCGTATCATGAACTGCGCCTAGACTACCGAGTTTATGGGTACACAAGGAACCATGGAAGGTAACCCACATCCCTCGGCCACGCGGTTCAGCACACCGTGGGTGTAAGCACATGAAAAATGAGACCTATAACCTAAAACGAGCATAACTTTTGCATCCGTTGTCCGATCGGGGCATATTTGTTTTCTAGAAAGCTTGCGGTGAGGCCAACACCGACAAAAACGAAATTCAAAGAGTAGAATAGTATATAATTTTACAAAAAATAAATATATCCATATGGTTGAGATACTGCCCTGAGTACCTCCTAGTGATAGCATGTTACATTCAATACAGCGTCGATCTCCATCGCTGTGGAGGACTCGCCCACCGTATCATGAACTACGCCTAGACTACTGAGTTTATAGGTACCCAAGGAACCATGGAAGGTAACCCACATCCCTCGGCCACATGGTTCAGTACATCGTGGGTGTAAGCACATGAAAAATGAGACCAATAACCTAAAACAAGCGTAACTTTTGCGTCCGTAGTCTGTTAGGGGCATACTTTTTTTCTAGAAAGCTTGCGGTGAGGCCTACACCAACAAATAGCAAAATTCAAAGAGTAGAACAGTATATAACTTTACAAAAAATAAATACTTCCCTGTGGTTGAGATACCGTCCCGAGTACCTCCTACTGCTAGCATGTACATTCAATACAACGTCAAACTCCATCGCTGTGGAGGACTCACCCACCGTATCATGAACCACGCCTAGACTACCAAGTTTATGGGTACCCAAGGAACCATGCAAGGTAAACCACATCCCTCAGCCACGCGGTTCAGCACACCGTGGGTGTAAGCACATGAAAAATGAGACACATAACCTAAAACGAGCGTAACTTTTGCATCCGTTAGAGGCATACTTCTATTCTAGAAAGCTTGCGGCGAGGCCAACACTGACAAAAAGCAAAATTCAAAGAGTGGAATAGTATAAAATTTTACAAAAAATAAATACATCCCTATGGTTGAGATACTGTCCTGAGTACCTCCTACTGCTAGCATGTTATATTCAATACAACGACGAACTTCGTCGCTGTGCAGGACTCGCCCAATGTATCATGAACCGCGCCTAGACTACCGAGTTTATGGCTATACAAGGAACCATGGAAGGTAACCCACATCCCACGGCCATGCGGTTCAGCACACCGTGGGTGTAAGCACATGACAAATGAGACCTATAACCTAAAACGAGCATAACTTTTGCGTCCGTTGTCTGATCGGGGCATACTTTTTTTTCTAGAAAGCTTGTGGTGAGGCCAACACCGACAAATAGCGAGATTTAAAGAGTAGAATAGTATATAATTTTACAAAAAATAAATACATCCCTGGCGTTGAGATACTGCCCTGAGTACCTCCTACTGCTAGCATATTACATTCAATACAGCGTCGAACTCCATCGCTGTGGAGGACTCGCCCATCATATCATGAACTGCGCCTAGACTACCGAGTTTTTGGGTACACAAGGAACCATGGAAGGTAACCCACATCCCTCGGCCACGCGGTTCAATACATCGTGGGTGTAAGCACATGAAAAATGAGACCTATAACCTAAAATAAGCGTAACTTTTGCGTCTGTTGTCTGTTAGGGACATACTTTTTTTCTAGAAAGCTTGCAGTGAGGCCAACACTGACAGATAGCGAAATTTGAAGAGTAGAATAGTATATAATTTTACAAAAAATAAATACTTCCCTGTGGTTGAGATACCGCCCCGAGTACCTCCTACTGCTAGCATGTTTCATTCAATACAGCGTCTACTCCATTGATGTGGAGGACTCGCCCACCGTATCATGAACTACGCCTAGACTACCGAGTTTATGGGTACACAAGGAACCATGGAAGGTAACCCACATCCCTCAGCCACACGGTTCAGTACATCGTGGGTGTAAGCACATGAAAAATGAGACCTATAACCTAAAACAAGCGTAACTTTGGCGTCCGTAGTCTGTTAGGGGCATACTTTTTTTCTAGAAAGCTTGCGGCGAGGCCAACACTGACAAAAAGCAAAATTCAAAGAGTAGAATAGTATATAACTTTACAAAAAATAAATACTTCCCTGTGGTTGAGATACCGTCCCGAGTACCTCCTACTGCTAGCATGTTATAGTCAATACAACGTCAAACTCCATCGCTGTGGAGGACTCACCCACCGTATCATGAACCGCGCCTAGACTACCAAGTTTATGGGTACCCAAGGAACCATGGAAGGTAACCCACATCCCTCGGCCATGCAGTTCAGTACATCGTGGGTGTAAGCACATGAAAAATGAGACCTATAACCTAAAACAAGCGTAACTTTTGCGTCCGTTGTCTGTTAAGGGCATACTTTTTTTCTAGAAAGCTTGCGGTGGGGCCAACGCCGATAGATAGCAAAATTCAAAGAGTAGAATAATTATAATTTTACAAAAAATAAATACTTCCCTGTGGTTGAGATATCGCCCCGAGTACCTCCTACTGCTAGCATGTTACATTCAATACAGTGTCGAACTCCATCACTGTGGAGGACTTGCCCACCGTATCATGAACTACGCCTAGACTACCGAGTTTATGGGTACACAAGGAACCTTGGAAGGTAACTCACATCCCTCGGCCACGCGGTTCAGCACACCGTGGGTGTAAGCACATGAAAAATGAGACCTATAACCTAAAATGAGCATAACTTTTGCATCTGTTGTCCGATTGGGGCATACATTTTTTTCTAGAAAGCTTGCGGTGAGGCCAAAACCAACAGAAAGTGAAATTCAAAGAGTAGAATAGTATATAATTTTACAAAAAATAAATACTTCCCTGTGGTTGAGATACCGTCCCGAGTACCTCCTACTGCTAGCATGTTATAGTCAATACAACGTCAAACTCCATCGCTGTAGAGGACTCACCCACCGTATCATGAACCGCGCCTAGACTACCAAGTTTATGGGTACCCAAGGAACCATGAAAGGTAACCCACATCCCTCGGCCACGCGGTTCAGTACATCGTGGGTGTAAGAACATGAAAAATGAGACCTATAACCTAAAACAAGCGTAACTTTTGCGTCCGTTGTCTGTTAAGGGCATACTTTTTTTCTAGAAAGCTTGCGGTGAGGCCAACACCAATAGAAAGCGAAATTCAAAGAGTAGAATAGTATATAATTTTACAAAAAATAAATACTTCCCTGTGGTTGAGATACAGCCCTGAGTACCTCCTATTGCTAGCATGTTATAGTCAATACAATGTCAAACTCCATCGATGTGGAGGACTCACCCACCGTATCATGAACCGCGCCAAGACTACCGAGTTTATGGGTACCCAAGGAACCATGGAAGGTAACCCACATCCCTCGGCCATGCGGTTTAGCACATCATGGGTGTAAGCACATGAAAAATGAGACCTATAACCTAAAACGAGCGTAACTTTTGCGTTCGTTGTCTGATAGGGGCATACTTTTTTTCTAGAAAGCTTGCGGCGAGGCCAACACTGACAAAAAGCAAAATTCAAAGAGTAGAATAGTATATAATTTTACAAAAAATAAATACTTCCCTGTGGTTGAGATACCGTCCCGAGTACCTCCTACTGCGAGCATGTTATAGTCAATACAACATCAAACTCCATCGCTGTGGAGGACTCACCCACCGTATCATGAACCGCGCCTAGACTACC